>JAOEHY010030786.1:27079-41373 GCA_025447955.1 Psilopsiagon aurifrons | reverse complement strand
GATAGGACAAGGGGTAACGGGTTTAAACTTAAACAGGGGAAGTTTAGATTGGATATGAGGAAGAAGTTCTTTACTGTGGGGGTGGTGAGGCACTGGAATGGGTTGCCCAGGGAAGTTGTGAATGCTCCATCGCTGACGGTGTTCAAGGCCGGGTTGGACATAGCCTTGGGTAGCATGGTTTAGTGGGAGGTGTCCCTGCCCACGGCAGGGGGGTTGGAACTGCATGATCTTAAGGTCCTTTCCAACCCTAACTGTTCTATGATTCTATAATTTTGATTGGTGGTCATCTAATTGATTCTTAGCAGTAAACCTAAGAATCTTTACAGAAGACAGTTACTAAGCCATTTGTCTGTTCAAAAGTTACTGGAGAATACATACTCTCACCACAATTTTTCTTCCAGCAGATTTTTAAAAGCATCACCAATGAAGATTCAATCCAGGGACAAGGAAGTCGGAGACTGATAAGTTTTTCATTGTCAGGTAAGTCACTGCTGAAGTGCAAGTTCTAAGACCAAAGAGTGGTAAATTGCAGTTACTAAAACTTTTCATGTACATGTGCATTTATGTATTTGTACATATGCATATATTTATTCACGGATTTCTCCCTGTTGCTCTGCAAGTGGGGCTGACACAGAGAATTGTGATTGTTGTCACACAACTGTCTTCCTTCAATGAGAGTTATGTGTTGAAGTGTCTTGTTGAAGTAGAGTTTTGGGGTCACATTAGGTTTTCCTGTTTACTATTAAATGTGGTGCCATACATGTAGGGAAAACAAGATCAAAGGCATACGCTTTACTTACAGAGCAAAATGTGGTTTGTGGTAGTCCTCTTTTTCTTGGAGAGCACGTTCCACTGTCTTGGCCTGGACCTGAGGCGGGTCCATGTGTCAAGGCGCACAAGCTTGTCTATATTGCTCAGAAGGGACTCTCAGACTTCTTGAGCCAGAGGACTGCTCTCCTCTAAATTTTCTGAGGAGTGCTTAGCTCATTCCTTGGCATATCGCTGCAACTTTTAAGGGCTTACTATGGTTCCATGAAGCAGCTATGAACCGTTTGATTTGGCTTTGCTAAAAACAATCTGTAAATCACTTGTGTAGGAAAAAATCAGTTTGTCAAGAGAGAGTAGTTGTGAGCAAGGTTCTCATTTTGAAGTTTTATGCTTGCTGCTTCATTTCCATGGGGTTTAGCTCCTGGAAAACAAACAGAAATGTCTGAACATAACTTGGAAATTCTTCGAGGAAGTACTGCAGAGAAAAAAATGCATTACCCTTCTTCAGAGTTTTTACAGGCTTAGGCCTTTCTGTTTTAAAATTCTACATCTGGCCAGCATCACATTACATGATTGGTTTGGCCATGTGATTTATTTCAAGTTTCCCTCCAAGTTCTGTTGAAGTCTTCCGTATCTCTTTAATATTAAGAGTGCAAGTCAGTGCTTTTCCAAACTAGATATCCAGCGTGGCTCTTGAGAGGCTATTTATGCTCTGTGGCAAGTTAGACTGACTTTAGATGGGGCTCTTTTAACACTTATTTTTCCCAGGTTGGACGCTGGCCATACACCCAGTTATTCAATTTGATAAACCCACAGGTTTAGCTCAGCAGAAATAAAGGAGTAGAGTTAATTTTTCAATGTTCTAAAATAATCTTATATAGAAATATTGCTCAGAATTAGTCACATTTTTTCATTCTCTCAGGTTCTTTGGCCTAGTACACCAAGAGATACTAAGTCATAATCTGTGAGACTGCTAAATAATGTTGTCGCAGTAGGCTCTTTTATTAACTTAACTATCTAATTTACTGCTTAATTTGAAGTATACAAAGACTATACCTTGTAATACATTTGGGATATCTTATTCTAATGGTTCAGTAGCAATTCATTTACATTTATGTCACATCTGTATTAACAGCATCATCACAGCCAGGTATTTGAAAGGCCTTGAGCTCACAGCAGTTTTATCAACAATCTTTGCTACTAAGATGGCTCAATTTCAGTCTTTCTGAAATGAACAGATTAACACATCACAAAGATTTATTTATTACCTTCTTACTTAATCAATACAGCAGAAAGAAGAAGTTGTTGCCTCTCTCAAAGTAAAACTATTGCTATTCCTCTATCTGTTATGCTAACTAATAAAAGGTAAATCAAACCAGGCCTTCCGGAGGCATCAGAACTAACTGAGATTGCTTTGTGCTTGCACTACTATCACAGCAATAACCTCTATATTGTCTCTGTCAGTTCATATAGACTTCTCTATTTCAATATCTATACTTTAGCATACTGTCACCTTCAGTGTCATTACTTAGAAGTTAAGTTTCCAAATTATGATTGATTTAGTTGCAATTAAGAGGGAAAAAAAAGTATAAGCCCATTAGTCTGACTGGGGACCATTGCATTAGGGGCTGCACTACCGCAGAGCCATTGTGCCCTAAACAGTTTGTCATCTGAATTAAGTGAGGAGAGCTATGCCTTCTACTACAGAAGTATTAAAAAGTTATTAGAATGTGAGAGACAAATCCCAAAGTAGACCAAATCCCAAGAAATGGTGAACAACATCAGTCTATTTCAGCAGACTTGTGTGGCTTGCTCTGCTGCCTAGGCAATCCAGTGAGGCCCTGTGATAATGTGAACTGTGCAGAAACAGTTTCTTTTGTAGCCAAGTGCTTTATTGTGTTTTGTAGTTTTATCCAACTGTTTTCAGTGGAAGTTTTGCCTGAGAAAAGATAAAAATGTCAGGCAAAGACAAAAGTATAGACTGATGCTTCAAGGCAAAGGGAGATGGGTAACTTCTTGAGAGTAGAAATAGCTGAGAGTTTGCATTAGGTCAATAGGAGGTTTGGTTTCTGAGTGTTTGCTTCTTTGGAGACTGGAAGTTGGTCCTGTGAAAGGTTAGTTCATGTTAATAGGTTCTCAAAGGAGATAGCTTCCTATGATTAAGCCTCTTAGTTGTTTATATGCTGACTGTGTTATTACAGCTTTTGTTACTAAAAATACCAAGAGAAATCTTGTAAACCTGATCTAGCTAGATTAAATACTGTCTTTAAGGAAAGCTATGCAGTCACTTAGCATTTACTTTCCAACATGAAGTTTTCTGCTGTTCCCAGTGAATGTCACACTTCTGATAAGGCAGCTGAAAGTGTCAGAGCTCTCATACATGAAGCACAGAAAGAAGAAATGTGCTAAGCTTCCCAAGATGTAGCATCCACCTCACTGAAGGCTCGTGGTTTAGCAGCAGTGTAACGCATTCGCTGAAAGCCCTTGAAACCATTCTGTTGTCTGGTATATTTAGAAAGTGTTATCATGAGGTTTGCATTATATGCCTGCTAGCTGTATGTTGCATCAGATAACTTTTTTCGAACTTTAATATTTCAGCTCTGTCATGTGATTGTGTACTTTTTATTTGTAAGTGTTCTTATGGAATAAATGTCCAGAAAATCTGAATACTTCACAAACATTCAAGCATTTATCCTCATCACACCTCTGTGGGAAATGTGAGTCATTTTTGTGTGGCTATGGTGAGGCACTGGAATGGGATGCCCAAGGGAGTTGTGAATGCTTTATCCCTGGCAGTGTTCAAGGCCAGGCTGGATGGAGTCTTGGCTGCTATGGTTTAGTGTGAGGTGTCCCTGCCCATGGCAGGGGGTTGGAACTGGATGATCTTAAGGCCTTTTCCAACCCAAACCATTCTTTGGTTAAGACCAGGCATTCAGGTAACATCAATTGTCAGTTTATAGAAGTTAGAGTATGAATCACAACTGAAGATAGCATTAGGTCTGTTAAGGGTTACTTTGACAATAGTAGTTACCAGGAAATGCTTTATCAGAAGGTAGGTATATAACACACTTTATCTTCCAACCATTCCTTGCAGTCCTGGTGGCTGACTTTGTAACAGGAGTTGTAGACACTAAATCTTATTTAATATTGCTGTAAACCTGCCTCTTCTTTTGCCTTTCCCATTCAAGCTAACGTGCCCAGATGTATTCCTTACAAACTGGATTTTCTAATCACTAGACTTTTTCTTACCCATTAGAGCTTGTGCAAATATGAGGTGACTTCGTGCCATCTCTGGTGCCCCTACAAAGTACCCCAGTGCTTAACAGTTTTAAAGGCCTCAAAAGGTTTTGAACTCAACTTCTCCATTATCCTGTATAACACCTTGCTCCATGATGAGGCATGAAGTCTGGATCTGAGGATACCAAGAGGTGATACTTTGCTCCAGTGGTTAATTGCTTGCAGTGATAAAACTCCCCCTTGCTGTGTTAAGCATACATCTCTACTTCAGGCTGTCTGTCATGAAAAGCAACAGAAGGAAGGAATTCAGGTGGAGACATAGCAACCACAGACTCTTTCGCTGCTGCAGATTTCAGTCATTTTAAGTGCATGCATCCTAATCCAAAATATGCACCATCAAGAAGTGAGGTGGACTCAAGTTTTCTTGAGGCACATTTATAAACTGCACAAAATAGCCTTTCTAGGAAAGTTCCTCCATAGCTGTTGCCAAAAGGTTCTTATTCCTTGTGGGGAACAGCTTCTAACTTCTTTAGCTTACTACTGAAAGCCTAATCACTTGTATTGAAGCTAAATCAAATATGGTTAAACACAGATGTGTTCCAGCTGTGTCTGCAGCAGTTGATACTCTCACCTGGTTCCACATTTTGCCAATAAATATAAGCTAGTTTCCAGATTACCACAAAAATAGTCTCCATTGCTATCCAGTCATCAGTGCCTCAAAGTTTCTGGTGCTTCATGGAAAATGGGTTTGCAGAATCATCCTTCACAAGGCAGACAGGGAAGTCTGTGGCCTGCCTTGGAGCAGAGGCTACGTGCATGCAAGTGATCTAGAACAAAGGTTCCCTAGGTCTCATCAGGACACCCTGAGCTCAGCATATAAGCAAGGGAAGCCCTAATATTTAACAAATTCATAATTCAGTTGGGGCATCAGCATGTAGAGGTTAGTATAAGCCGTCTTTCTACAATGAAGTGTGCCTAGCTGGATTAGGATGCATGTACTTACAACTACTCAAAGTCTGCAACAGTGAAGGAGTCTGTGGTTGCTGTGCCTCTGCCTAAATTCCTTCCTTCTGTTATTTTTCATGAGGGATGGCCTGACATTATGGAACTGTTAGATGTATATAACCTCTTTCATGCCGAAGTGGGATTTATGAGTAAGTGGGAAGCTGACATATGGTGTATTAATAACTTCTTTTTTTTTTTAGGAGATTGGATGAAAATACACCTTTGCAAAGTGTAAATGAGTTGTATTGGTAACATTTCCTAGTATGCCTCCAAGAACTACTCTAAAACTACAGTGTAGAGCAAGGCATGTCCAAGCCTTCTGAATTCGTTGGCTTCAGCAAAGATTTAAATTCAGCTAACCTCAAACCATTAGTGAAGTATTTAGTATCTTCAGAACCTTTTACTGAAAGCAATACAGATAAGAGAGAAATATTTTTGTTTCGGGAAGCAAAATAGCTGGGATTCTTCTGTTGCGATGTTACACAGCAGTGGTAAGAAAGTACCTGAGCCTTTGGTTATGAGTTACAGCATCTATAGGCTTCACTTTGGATTAAATGGATGACTTCAGGGTATCTGCACTTGCCCATCTATCTTTATTCAGAGTGTCTGTGGTCTTGATGCTCTGTTTTTCATGGTGCTGAGTATTTGTAGGGTGATAGTACAACTACAAGTACAACTGGGATATTATTCCTTGAGAAAGCTATTTCTGCTATCTCTATGTGTGCTTAAACATAAAAAATTGAAGTTTCTAACTGCCAGTCTTACAAAATCTGTTCTATTGTGCAATTAAAGCAAGAAAGTGACATAAAATTTCCTGTTATGTGCTCAGTTAACGTATTTTTTCTCATCCAAATGCAAGAATTAGACTCCTAAGTAAGCATAGGAGTATCTTCACTTTCAGGGCTGTGCTTAATTCCCATAACTGGAAAGAGGCTGGGAGGTCATCATAATATGTATGTTCTTTATGATACATAATATATAAGTGTACATGATTGAGTGCTAGGTATTCTTTTCTGCCTCAATAGCCTATTTCTTTGCACAGTGGCACCCAAAGATAGGATATTCTTTCTTTGAAGGGAAAAAAAAATCAGAAACATATCTGTCAATAAATATTTCAGTTTCAAACTCATTTGAAGAAACATCAGAGAGAAAGAATATAAGGTCCCAGAGGTCTTTCTCTGCTCTCATATGTTAGCAGCCTGACACTATTACAGTGCTGGGTCTTGTCACTCATACTGCCTTTGCAATTTTTAGTTGCTATTTTTGGAATTAATTTCTAACAGTATAACTTCCAAAGCAAAAGAGTTTGTCATGTAGGATTTCAGCAGGGCTGATAGATGAGATACGTGCTGGTTACACAGAGATTATACACTCAGAGAAAAAAAAAAATCAGTGTTATCAGTTGGAACCAGATAATTTTCTTTGTGGAAGTGTTTCTAGGATCATGGCAGTACATACAGTCAGCAAAGTACTTTGAAATAGGCTATTAGTAGTGATAGCCTCTAGTTTTTGGTAATTGTTAGAGAATGTCACAACAATGAGATTCTTAAAATACAGTCTGGTTCAGGACCATCTGTCCAACAGCTTTGGAATATGTGCAACATGAATTTTGTGCTGCAATAGATGATTAAAACCAACCAGAACAAAACTGAACCATTTTGTTGTGTTGGCTATTACCGTATGTTGAGGAAGCAAAATACAAACGGGTGAACTTTATCCCTGTTCTTGATGCAGCTGTTTTCTGGGAAGCAAATACTGGTGTTGGTGTGGAATATGTATGATTTTTAGATTCACCCAAAATATCTGCCTGGAGGGTTTTCCACAGCCTCCTGCAATCTGCCAGAATAATTGGGTTTTGAATCAGAAGACAATTAAAAACTGAAAATTAATGTTTTCAAGACCTGCCTAAAAGAAAAACATATGTGTTTAAATTGCATGTTTATGTAATGTATCTAGGCAGTTTTGGAAACTGTCTTACACTCTTTATCTCTTCAGTACAGCGAGAGAATGTAGTTCAGTGCATAGAGCCCCATGCGAAATAAAGCTTTAGGCAGAGGAGAAGAATATCCATGTAGAAAGTGGTGGAAAATAAATTAGCTACTGAACTTGCTAATAGGAATAAGTGCTTATATGTTCCAAAGAAAATGCATCTGGAATAAGGTCAGAGGCTTTCCTTTGTAGCTGTTGAGCCAAAATTAATGATACACCTGTAGATTGCTTTGCATTTCATTGGCTTCACAGGGACAGATAGTAGTGGACTTTATGTCTGTCTTCAGAATACGAGTAAACTTTGAAATCAGTGCCTGGGGATTTTTTGTCTTCACAACTTACGTTGCTTGGGAGTTCTGCAGCTGGAAAGCCCTGCTTAGAATCTGAACGTTATATATGAGAGTTTTCCTAAGTTACTACAGGTAAAGTTAACCCATGCAGGGAAGGAAATGCTTTAAAGTGGGGGGAAAATATAAGATTACTTCTCCTGTAGAAAAAACGTGGTCTAAAAGCTAAGATTTGTAGAAAGATAAAATCGATACCTAGGACAAGTGACATACATTGGGTACTGAATGCCATGTCTGTGTGATTAAATGAATGGATCTCTTTTTCAGAGGAGTCTTGCCACTTGAGTCAGGCTGAGCAAGTGCTTAGCTCCTTAGCAAAATCAGCAGATCACTTAATTTAAGTTGCGTGAATCCTGATTTCGAAGACAGCTCACACTGCAAAATCAGGTTGTAAAACTTGCAATTTCATTATATAATCCTTCGTAAATCCTAAATCAGAAGATCATCGTGGTTTGGCTTTTATGTTACCTCACAAGAAACAGTGAGTTTTTCATATTCCTGCTGTATTACTTGAATTTCTTACCAGTTTCCATGTGCTTTTTCTCACATCCCAGAGAGCTACTTGGAATGTAAAAAATAATCAGGTTATTTACTTTCTTTCAGATTTCCAGGCTTTTGGTCTGAAGAAAGGAATGTTCTTCAATCCAGACCCTTATCTGAAGATTTCCATCCAGCCAGGAAAACATAGCATCTTCCCAGCACTCCCTCACCATGGACAGGAGAAGAGATCTAAGATCATGTGTAATACTGTCAACCCAGTCTGGCAAGGAGAGGTAGGCAGTTTGAGTGTTGAGCTGACTTTTCTTACTACAAGAAATAACTCTAGCAGTATCCTTCTATTTGTTTTTTAGGGTTTATTTTAATTCCTTTCTTGGCTAAATAGTTGTTGACCCAACTGTGCTTGATGCATTTCATGACTCTTTGTCTTAACGCAAAAGACTTACTTAGCTGCAAAGATTATTGATACATTAAAACTTGCAGTATAGGTTGTCCTTTACAGCTGTAATTTATGAAGTTGTTAGTTATTGAAGGCAGGCATAAAACAGAATTGAAAAATACACTTGGATAGCCTGAAAGGCTGCTGCTAGGCTGGCATGGTGTTCTTACACTGAGAGGAGACATTATATAAAGCAGAACAAGTACAGCAAGCAAATGAAAAGAATCTATGTGATTGAAAAGTGTCAGTGGCAATATAAATTAAAAGCAACTTTGGCACATTTGCCCATCACCTTGAAGAAATACTCTCTAGTCTGCTGCTTCTTGTTGGAAGGGCTTAGGAGGTATTAATGAGATCTGAGAGTTCAATTGCTGCCTGCTGTTTTTAAATTACACACAGAATGACAACAGGCAGCAAAGAATAAGGAATCACTTTGGAATTAAAGGAGCCTGACATAATGGGTGTGATTTACTGGCATTCTCTGTCAGACGAGCATCTTCACTGCAGGAAAGAGTAAAAGTAAATAAACAGACTAAATAGATTTATTCAAATTAAAATGCAAATTGTGAAGTGGTTTAGGGATAATTAGGTCAAGCTGTATAGACATGGCACTGCAAGTGGGAGGAAAAAAGATAGCAGAAATGTCACTGAATTCTCTACCTGGAGGAGGATGTTCAAGAAGCTGGGTACCATATCAGAATATGACAGGTGAGCCTAGGGGGGAGTTTATGTGGCAGGGGGTAGAACTTTGAAAGTCTGCAAAAAACACCTTCTAATAAGACTTAATTAAGTGGAAGCCCCTGTCATGAGGCATCCACCAAGCCATAACTACTCTGTGACTCCAAGCATCAGAATTATCTGGCTGAGGAGTCCCAGGCCAAGCTGAGGAGCTGGAACTGACATGGAAGATCAGGGAGTTGGCAGAGGTCTTTCAGCGAAGGCCTAGAGGCGGGTAGTCATGGAGGGGAAATCTGCTGTATGTGTGTGTCATGCTCAGTATGGGTGATTGTGGGAGCCAGCAGCAAGTGTGGATGCCAGGAGTTAACACTCAGAGGAGGACACAAGATATGACTGTGGACCCACCATTCTGCATCAGCCAGAGTTAACTGCTGAGTTGGCACACAGGCTCTCCTTGTCCAAAGAGTTATGGAGGCTGAAAATAGGTTTTTTAGAATTGCACAATAGTCAGAAGTCTTCTGTCAACAAAGACAACCCCCAGCCAATGTAATTTGTTCTCATTTCAAGGTCCTTTTGCACTGCTGGAAGATAAAATAACCAAAGAGTAAGAATGCAGCCCTGATAAAATGTCAAGGGTGTCTTCTCCTCAGGCCATGTGGGATGGCTGAGTCTGTGGGCTGACATTTCCAGTAGAGCTCAGTAGTGAGAAAAGAGAAACAATAAAATGCCTAATTATGGACATCACAAAGCAGAAGAGTACAGCTGGCTTCCAGCTTCTCTCTTCACCTCCTGGTTTTCTTGGTTGCATGCAAGCACGCTGCTTCTCCCTTTCTCTTGTCAACCTTTTAGTGGCTAAGGAGTCTAAACCAGCCAACATGTTCTCCTTCTGCGTTCTCTTTAGCTAATGCTGAGATGTTTAACTGCATGCATTTGTGTTGCAGTCTGTGCACATCAGCTACTCTGAAGTCTTTGTTACTGAAAACCCACCTTGGTTTCTGTTGCACAGAACACCCTTGTCCTGATTTTCATCAACTTTGTCCCTTTATGGGAAAAGGGGAAAAGGAAGACTATGAGCTATTGCTGAATCACGGTGGTAGCTATTCTTCTGTCTACCCTTTTCACTGATGGAAGTGAATATATGAAGTGAAAAATACTGAGGAATCATTGCCATTCCATTAAATAGATCAGTTACTAGTTGTTTGCCTCAAAAAATACTTTAGGCAATGTATTATTTCAGAAGAGTGATTCTTTCCTAAGGTTCTCTGTCACTGCATGTAAATAGAAAGAGGGGAGGGATGTTGGGTTTTTTGGGGGGAGGGAGGAGGGATGGTTTTGATGGGTTTGGTTGGGGTTTTTGTTTGTTTCTCAGTTGAATTACATTCTTAATTTGTTTTGGCTGCTAAACTTGAAAAAAATCTGGAATAGGGAAATAAAACTATCAAAATAACCCTGATACTTCAGGCGATTTTTCATCTGCCTCATGTAATGTTGATGATCATAATTTCACAGAGCGTTCAAATACTGTTCAGCAGAATTTATCCTGACTTAAAGCTGTTCTTCCACTGCTCTGTTTTGCAGCACAAGAGAACATAGGGAAATGGAAATTCCTCACTAATTGAGGAGTAGCATGTGACATCAGCAACTTATGTACTACTGTTAAATGAAGTGAGTGAGTTCCTGAGAAACACATGGTGCTGCATAGCTTGACTGTAAACCCTTAGGTTAAGCAGACATTGTGCTAGCAGTGCAAAGAGCATCAAGAGCCTAGTGGGTGAGTTGTCCTGTCATGCTGATTTGACTTAAAATGCAAAGGAAGTGCCCACTTCCCAAGTATTCTGTCCATCTAGCAGAATTGAGAAGGGTGAATGTTGATCATCTCTTCTAATACTGATATTAGAAAAGTTTTGACACTATCCCATCTTGATTCATATTGAGGCAATGTGTCTGCTGTCACATTCTTTGGAAGAAGCTCTTTTTAAGATTAATTTGTCAGCAAGCAGTAAAGGGACAGATAGTTCAGACAAGCAATAGAGATCGCTGTGGACCATAAGCAACCAAGCAAAGTGTTTAAAAAGTGGTTCACATACCTTCAACTGGTTAGGAAATTCTCTGTATGGTTTTGGAGGTAAAGTACTTCAGGTCTCTGGACTTTCCCTTAGACATTCTTTAACTGTGACAGTTCGATCTAACTGCTTCTTCAGTTTCTGCTCATTCACTAGTGAGTGAATTGAGAGCTTCAAGCGATGGCCAGTGGGATGACTATAAAATAGGCTGTTGCAACTATCCAGCATAGTTAAAGCAGTTAGGAAGTGTCACCTGTTAAATGATGCATTGAATTTCAACTCCAATAATTCTAGCTCTGCAAGAGTAAATTGCTTTAAAGGGGGAGCCCAGTACTAGGATAAAAATGATCTCAACTCCCTGTGGCTTCACTGTTTGTTTCTTTGCCTCAGCCTTTGCAAATCCTGTTAAATTATAGCTGATGCACAAAAATAACGCTGCTTCTCACTCTGAAGATAGCTGCGTTTCACTGGTGCATTAATTGATGTGTATAAGCAGAGGTGTTCAGTACTCTGTTGCAAGAGCACTTGACAAATAGCTAATGTGTCAGATCTCATAAACAGAATTACAGTATTTTCACGTGTGTAACTTGTACTCTCTGCACCTCAGATAACCCACAACCTTTCAAAAATGCAGCACTTGAATCCCACATAACCTGTTTCTTCAGATTGCCAGTGCAAAGGCAGAAAATGGAAGCTGTCAGGGGCTTGAATGCCCAAAGAAGTTAGTCTGGGGAGAGAGGGCTTCCCTAGTGCAGACCATCATCAGTGATGGGGTTTGCATGCTGCCTGCAAGAATGCCAGCTGACTTGTAACTGCTTTTGTTGTGAAGCAGCTTTGTAAGTCAGGCACTGATTCTGTGATCATGAATGCTGGACTGGTGCATGATGGACCATCCAGGAGTACTGGGACTGAAAGACACTTTGTCAAAGTAGCCATATCATGCTATATGGGGTTTATGGTAGCATTCTGCTTCTCTTGAGGCTTTATGTTGGCTGATAGGATGGGTACTACCTGTTGTAGTACAAACCTACAGTGATACAAGCAGAGGATACTTCATAAAAGATGAGTCTTTCCAGAACAGGGCTAAACCAGTAAGGGTGTTTAAATATATTTGAATCAATGGTATGAATTCAACCTAAAGTAGGTTATATTTGATCTAATTTTGATCTCATATTCAGAGAACTAGATGCTGACAGTCCTGCTATGGCCTCAGAGAACCACTGATGATTTCACCAGGAGTCCTAATGAAAAAAGGAACATCACACTGATTGAACTACTTATTTACTGTTTAACTTTGATCTTTTTCTCCCTTTCACTGCTAAATACAAAAGAATCGGCTGCATAAATTGGATGCCTTTACACCTAATCATAAATCCAATATGAGTGCAGTGAAAGCCAGAGCCTGAATTCACTATGAGTTTCACTAAGGTGTCATTGGGACTGAGTGGACCCTTGTGGGTGGTAGCTTCACTGTGTAACATTTCTGCACACATGGCCGTGTAAAGCATAGCTTGATTACTCAGAAAAGCTGTGATTCTACAGCTGTAGTTATTTTAACGTCTGGTGATGATTGAAGTGTGAAAGCCCAAGACAACTTCAGTTTCTCCAGGAATTAGTTATGGTGTGAAAAAATTGTCTAGGTTTTTTGTTTAATATGTTATTCTTCTGAAATGCTTATTAACTGCAACTTCTGCATCCCAGTAGACTATCAGTCTTACTAACCTTGTATATGAGCGCTCATGAGAATGCTCAAATATGCTCCACTAGTAAGAGATGAAGACAAACACTGACTCTTTAAGCAGTGTTTGCACTTGATTTCTTTTCAATTTCTAATGTTTTAGGGCTGAAATTTGCCATTAATAGAATAAGAGACATCTTGCAAAAACCCATGTAAGCCATCAGAGAGAATTCATTATGAGTGTTGTGCAATATGTGAAATAGACAGCAAAGACTTTTTTTATTCCTTGTTTTCAGTGCAGAGGAAATCTGAGGGATTAGTGATTCTGAGGGAGCAGTCTAGGAAGCCAATTTGCTGAAGGCACTATCCAACTTTGAAGAAGTTCAGTAGAAAGGGTTGAATCTGACTTTAATGCAACACCACATATTGTGCATCCCTTTTAGTGCAGGGGAAAAGCAAACAGACCAACCTTGTGCTATTCATAAGGTGCTGCATTGGATCTGGCACCTTGCAGTCAATGCTAAATTCCAGGATGCTCTCCGAGGACTCGCAGGCCTGTCCCAGCCTTTAGGAGCAATGGAACTCTGTGCTTGACACTTCTGACTCTGTAGTATTTTGTATTGTCACAGAGAAGCACTGTAGTAAGTTTAAGAAGCTGGAATTCCCTTTGATCTTACCCTGTTCATATGAGTGGTGTTATATGGGACAGAAGAGATATGTAGAGAAGCTTTTTGAATGGAGATAAAGATGGAGAGTGGTGAGTACATTAAAAGTGTAATTGTTTCAATAAAGTATTTGAAACAAGAAGCCCACTAATGAAATATTTAGCTGAAAGACTAAATCTGCCTTCATCCATCAAATGTAATTTACAGCCTTTTAAGATTTGCTTCAGCTTGTATCATCCCTGTGTCATGATGGATATCTCAAATAAATTTTCTTCTTAATTCTGTTGCTTATTCAGCTCCAAATCAAGAGCCTGGTTCTTCCTATCACTAATGTATTAATTTATCTACCTTTCACCAGTTATACTGACTGTTGTTAAAGCGCTTGACTTGTAGTCAAGTTGTCTAATTGGTGCTAACGGGCATATGTGTTCATTTCAACAGCTTCCTTGATAGTGTTACTGAGAGCTGATCACAGTGATCTGAGATCACAGTGATCTGTATTCAGGGATGTAAATAATATTGGTAAAAATAAAGCACAGAAGTGAATCATCATCATTAGTTGGCTTTCTGTGAAAAATCATCTGAAGCTCTGGAAATGGCTCTGTTATCTTATAAGTGGATATAGATGTATTCTGCCAGGTCAGAATAAGCACATGCCTTCATTCTTTGCCATATGTAAGTCATGCATTAAATCCCCACAAGATCTATTCACATTAAGTAAATTAATCATAGAATCATAGAATAGTTAGGATTGGAAAAGACCTTGAGATCATTCAGTTCCAACCCCCTGCCATCAGCTGGGACACCTCCCACTAAACCACCCAAGGCTCTGTCCAACCCGGCCTTGAATACTGCCAGGGATGAAGCATTCACAACTTCCCTGGGCAACCCATTCCAGTGCCTCACCACCCTTACAGTAAAGAACTT
>JAOEHY010030786.1:0-22560 GCA_025447955.1 Psilopsiagon aurifrons | reverse complement strand
TTGAAAGAGCGTCCCCCCCCCCCCCCTTTTATCTAATGCACTTAACTTATTTTTCAGTTAGGGATCAAGTAAAGACATCAACTTCTTGCCATCACTTAAAATTTTTGTGGATTGTTCTTCCCATGTGTTCTGTTTTCTGCTGTTCAAATAAACACAGAATCAGTCATTAAACAGTGTCTTTTCCTTGGGTGGGTCTTTAGCCATGAAATTGTAGCTGTTTTGGTAGAGGACTTTGCAGATGTGCTGAAATCCATTGCTTCCTTTGAGTATTTTTGTATTCAAGTACAAATAAAGACGAAATCACAAACCACATCCATGCAGCCATTGTCAAGTTTGGTGGAGCTCTGGACAACTGGAGAGGCTAAAGCTTTTGAAACATCCCAATACAAAAACTGCCAGAAATTCCACGTTCACTTTGTTCTTTGAGAAGAAAAAGCCCTTTTATGTAAACTTCAGTACACCCTTCTACAGTTAGTCTCATTGTAAACTTCAGTGTCTTCAGATTCCAGCAGGTTCCAGGAAGTTCTTGACCAGTTTTGCAGTGTTTGCAATAAAGGTGGTGATTGAAGGAACTTACATTTTTGTGGCAAAAAAAACCCAAACCCAATGAACAAGCCCCACAAATGAGCTGTAGCCTAAATGAAAATATGCAGCTTACAGATTGCTGTCTTAGATTGGGAAGGAAAATGCATAGTAACCAATGCTAGCTGCAAAACATAAGAGAATCCAGCTTCAAGGAGCGACTGCCAGAAAAGTTGGAAGTTTTGTTAAGATATTTGAGCTTATTTGAGCTTGAGTTCTTGTATTCTTGTTTTTCTCTGCAACCATGAAGTGATATATGACTACTGTGTTATGATAACTATATTGAAGATGACCATGAAACATAGGGTCCTTTCTCTTCCAAATAGAATAGTAAAGGCCAAGCCTTTGAACAATGTTAATGCAGCCAATGTTTGATGGCTGAGTTATGGGGGCTGGCGTCTGCCCAAACAGAAGGTGAAGGAAGAGAAGGAGACGTGGGTTTGATGGAGGTTTACATCCACATCCAAAGACAACAGTCCCATCTTTAAATGTCCCAAGAGCCTGCGTGTTTTCAGAAGCGATTGGTGGTTTTGTAGATGTATTTAAAAGTTCCTGAGTTCTCAAACCAAGGTGTTCTGCTGGGATCTGTCTTTCAAAGGGCCAGAGGCCTGTGCGTCCTGCAAACAAAGATTCCTTTGGGCTTTTGAGCGTGGATAGCCTGAGCCTGAGGCATCCGCAGTCAGGGATTGCCTTGGAACAATCTTGCCCATTACTACATGAGAGCAACAGCAGGAGCAAGTGCTTAGGTAACAGAAAACTGAATTATGTAAAATTAACACTATTTTACAAGCTGTCTCCAAACCCATTTCACTGAGTTCACTTTTGATCTCAAACTGCAGTTGTTTTCAAATGGCAAAACTTTTGAGCTTCGACACAGAATGCTTCTGGTTTTAATGGCTTAATTGCATTTCCAAAGTGCTGCTGGTTTATGCATCAGAACAGTCTCCCAGAAAAAAAATTTAGGAACTGTGATCATGGACAAGAGGCTGGTCACAGGGCAGTCTCATGTAACCTCGCATGCAGTGTGGTTGTCAGGTGTTGAAATGAGAACACAGTTTGATTTTACAGATTGCATGGAGTATCCCGGCATTTATACCTCTGAGAGGCACTGCAGTTCAAGGGAAAAATGGCATTTCCTTTGGTTGATGCCAGAGCACCTTGCTCCGTGCATCCATACTCACTGCTCAGGTGCTGAAAATTACTCTGGAAAACATCAGTGTGTTTCTTGTGCAAGGAGAGAGCTGTCAGGCTTGGTTCTACCTAATACTGTGGAAACAAACACACATGCAGAGTCTGATTTGCTTCAGAGCTGTACAAGACAAAATACTAATAACATAGAAAGGTGCAGATCACTAACCTGTGTTTTACTTTTCACTTATGAACAGTTCAGCCTTCACCTGTGTACGTGCATGCTCTACCCTGCAGAGACTTTTTTGTAGTAGAGGTGGCAACAGCAGAGTAAAGGAGACTTCATTAAATGGCAAATTGCTGCCTGTTACAATACCTTCGTTCAGTTAAAAGTTAATTCCTTTCTGGTTTCATTGTAAGTGTCATGAAATGGCAGTTATCAGAGGGTTTTTTGGCAGGTGAAATAGTAATGGTGATGCAACTTACTTTTATAAAGCAACTTTCAGTATACATTGGGAATTGATGTTCTCCCTTTTGTAAGGTTTATCTTCTTTGGTAACCTGTTGCAAAGATATAGAAGGAAATAAGAATTAAATAACACTTTTGCTGTTACTCAAATTGTATTTCTCTGATGATTTGCATTTTTGCAGGGGCTGATTAACAGAATATCCCGCTCACTGGTTTCACTTGAAGCTGCTTGAACTGAGCATTTCTGAAAATTAGATCATGATTCAACAGAGCAAGCAATTTAGGGCTTAACCCAGACCTCAATAACCCAGAGCATGATTCTGTTGTGAAGATTGTTTTTGGCAGGGGAAAAGCCAGAAAATCCTTTCATCCATCTCAATATTCACTTACTATGGAAGTTGTCTTCCAGTTCAATTCTGACCTTTCTGTGAGGTGAATAGCAATCTTACAGTTTTGCTACTATTGCACACCACAGCAGAGATGTGCTTTCTTTGAATAATGATACACTAGTACTAGCAAATGTGTTTGGAAAAATGGTGGTGACGTGGGTCACCAAGTCCCAGTCTCTGCTGGATTGAGCCAGTCAAGGAGATAGCAAGGCCAAGTTATCTAATATATTTGCTTTTCACTAACCAGAGCTTTGCTTTCCCTTTGGGGAGATCCCAGCATCAATAGGTGCCCTAATCCTCCCAGGTTTAGAACCTGTACACATGGATTTCCTTGCTCCTGCAACCTAAAATATCACCCTCCTTGTTCCTACCTCAGCTTTGCAAGCACACAGTCTCTAAAAGCTTGTTGAAACATTGCTAACAAATAAAAATTGATCTTTTTAAAACCAGGTTGGTTGAGGTGGTGGACACATGTTTCAAAGCACTTGGTGACAGCAACAGTTTTAGATGGTGCCATTCCTGTCTTTCCATGTATTGTTTTTTCCAGTAGCCTATGCCCTGTCTTACCTTTTGGCTTAGCTCTTTGTGGGACCATGCTGTAAACCAGGCTAGGGGATTTGTCCACATAAACAGTATTTTCAGAGTTTTCCCTTTTTGAGTTGGAGCAGGGATGAGCAACAGAGGGATGTATCTGAAAACTGTGATCCTCCACCTCACTAGATCCTCTCTTCTCCATTGCTGAGGTGTGCCTCCCAGACAAAGTACCTCAGATAGCCAGACAAATGTAAAGAGGGCTAAATTCACTTGGAGGGAAATGCTGAGTAACCATCTCTTCAGGCTGCCAGTTCAGTTGTACTTAAGTGCAGCTTTTCAATGCTTTTAGATCTTGGGGGGAGGGAGGGGAAATAAAGGAAATAAAAAACCCCCATAATCTGTGCAATTACATTTACGTCAGTGACCATTGCAAGGGCAGAGTTCATTAGATTTCTGCAGGTATAGTGTCCTTACCATTGGCAAGCCTTGTTCAAAGTGTTTGGGTGCTACCATGACATGAACAAACGAAATCCACGCATTCCCCAAGCCTGCTTCTATAGTGTTACACAGTCTCTGTAGGTGCTTTCACCCTCCTGCTTTGAGGCCAAGGTCTTTTTATTTTGCAGGCCTATGCCTTGGGGTACAAGAACTGTTTCTGTCCTGTGAAAAAGCCAGAGGCTTACACACAGGTCCATCAGCCATGAGCAGCCCTGTACTGTTTTGCCCAGCCTTCAGCTTCATGTCCTGTGCTCTTCCTTTATTGCAGCAATTCAGCTTTGTCTCCCTGCCCACGGATGTCCTGGAAATAGAAGTTAAAGACAAATTTGCAAAGAGCAGACCCATCATCAAGCGCTTCCTGGGAAAACTCTCTATGCCAGTTCAGCGCCTCTTGGAAAGACATGCCATAGGGTAAATTTGCTGCTTATGCTACTCTGTTGTTTAACAAGTGTGTTACTGTTTTGAAGTCCCTTATGAGGTATCATTATAGCAATGCAATGATGTTGAGGAGGAGTTATTAGACTGACAGTTGTCTGATGAATGATGTTGGTCTTAATTAGAATTTATAAGACTAAGGGCCAGAAAAAGAATTCCCTCTGTAACCTTATCCATTGCATTTGGAAAAGTGAGAGCTGGCATTTAGCAAAGAAGATTGTTTTGCTTATTATGGCTGCGAATCTGGAGAGTGCAATATTTTCAATATGAATATTTTTTTAATGTTATCAACTGGCTGTTTTCATGTTTCAGGGAATTACCTATGGGCTAAAGTCATGACAGATCTTTTCCTCCCCCCTTTAATTTCTGGAAAGTGGAAATACTATAAAAAAAACCCAAATCTGTGGCATGTTGTAACTAAATCTTTCTGACCCTACCCTACTACCAAGGAATAATCACTTCACTTGAGCTCACAAGCCCTGCCCTGCTTCCCCTTTGCATGAAAGTCCTGGGAAGGTGTATGCTGCCAAAGTAACACAAACCAATTTGAGGAAGATAGGTAGTATTCAAAACCAAAAAGTTGGTTTGAAACTTGTAAGGTTCAGACCTTGAGAAGTGGGGAGAGAAAGAGTCATCTCCTGAGGAGAGCATATGCAATGCAGTTTCCAAGAATGCAATTCTGAAAATTGGATCTCAATTCAGCAGAACAGCAGGAAGCTGAGCTTGTTGGATGTTTCTGAACAGCTGGTTCAGAAACTGGCTGTGATATTGACAGCTGAATATACCAGAAGGGACTAAACTTCCTCCCTGTTTCTCATGTAGGGAGGATAGAGTAGCTTTTTAGAAACCAGATGGAAAAGAACAGCTTGGGGAAGGTAGAGCCCTATAACTGATATCATTGGCTTCCCTCTGTATGAGAAGATTCCTCATCATCTTCTGATTATGTCTTTCTATTTTACTTCCTTATTGTAAATACTGTCTATCTAATGATATACTGTGCCAAGAGCAGTGCCTCCAACCTGCGCTTAGATCTGGCTTAGTTTTAATACCATAGTGGCTTTTAAATCTCAGGCAAGCTCAATGAGAAGTATACACACAAGTTCAGAAAGATTATACACACATCTTGTGATCGTCTCATTTACATGAGTTTCTGATGCATGTGAAACTGTATCCTAGGAAATAATTGGGCCCAACTGGAAATGAACTATGTTTCTTCAAAGATGTGTAAATATTTAGTGAACCCTTTACACTCAAGAAATGCTTTGCAAACATTGATTCAGCCTCATTTTGGGCAGCTGGGAAGTTAATCTCTTCTATAGTTTCATTCTGTTCTGAGGGGTGGATGAAGTGTGGCAAAGGGAGGGACCTGCACAAGGACAGAATGGATTCATTGATCAACCTTGTCAGGAAGGTGTTCTCCTGATATTTCAGCTTCATAGAGGTAAGAGGGGTGGAAAGAGATGAAGAGCAGTCTTTCAGCCAGTTTGGAAAGAGAAGGTGGTTAGTGGGGACTGTCCTCTACAGGAAACTAAAGGAAAGGGCAGGAAAGCTGAATTTTATGCAGATCATGAAGGGAAGGAAATACAGAAAAGTGAGGTTCTACAGAAGGATAGGTATGGTCAGATCAGCAGGGAAGTGAAGTCTTGTTACAATAGCAGAAGTGGGAGTTGTTTGCTTCCCATGTCGGTATTTTCATACCCATACTGCAGAAGTTCCATTCCCACCATTCTCTCTATATATACATATGTGCTTGTGTATCCCAGAAGCCTGTCTTAGTCACTGACTCAGCTCTTCCATTGTAAATGAAGACATTGTTCTCTCCTTCTCTGCCATTCTTTCTCTCGTATGCAAGGCAACATGCCCTCATGGCTGGGTTGAATAGCCTTTGAAAACCACTGTGTGTTTTTGTAGGCCACAGCAGCTTTATCTATGCACAGTAGATGTTGGGTAGGTTATAGTCTATTGTGACAGTATTTGTTTTCTTGCAGGGACAGAGTTGTAAGCTACACTCTGGGTCGCAGGCTTCCTACAGATCATGTCAGTGGCCAGCTGCAATTCCGATTTGAGATAACTTCTTCCATCCACCCAGGTAATTCTCAGTCTTAAACTACCATTTATCTAGATCTTTTTCGCTTTGCATTCTTTCTTCTCAGAAATCTGAATTTATTCCTGGCTGCTCTGGGACTTTAGATACACTCATGAGCAAAGGAAAGTCATAAAGCTCCCCATCAGAGGATGCATTGTGAGTCACAACTTCTCTGTTTCCCCTTAGCTTAGAGCTAGTGGTGTTTCATGTCCCTATATTCTTGGCTGCTTCAAATACTCTGCCACATCAGTGGGAGAGAAGAGGGTGGAAAACTAAAGTATCATCTGCTTCTCAGTTACCTGTCCTGGTGAACTACTTACATGGACACTTGTAGTCATCTGCATTTCAGCACTTCATAAATAAAAACAGAGAATGTAATAGTAATGATTATCAGAAACTTTGTTATTTTTGGTTAGTTTTAATGAAAAAACTAAATAAAATAATCAATGTTCCCCTCCTTCCCTCCCTTTTGGTTTCATTTTGGTTAACTTTCTCTTGTAGTTATTAGGAAGTCACTGTCATGAGGGTGTAAGTTTGAACCTTGGCTTTCATGTCAATGTCTCAAGAGCATTGCTTGGGGACTCCTTGCATCTCTGTGCTAGTGCCCTCTCAGGTACACTTTGGATGGCATGAAAGGCCTCAGGTTTCTGGGAGGAGGTGGCACAGTTGAGGATTACATCAAAGGATGTTTTGGGGAAAGTTCCTGCATTTCGGTGATGTGAAAACCAGTTTAGATTCTCTGTTGTGTTGTACTGTCAGCTTCAGCATGACAAGAAAAACTTCATTAAAACCCCAGGGAACACTTTGTTGTCATACCCATGATATTCCCTCCAATGCCAGTTTGGCTCAAAGAGTAGTTTCAAGAACTTGTTTCCTTCAGGTTATGTTGCAAGGAGGCAGGGTGCTGCATACAGATTATTGTCATTAGTAAGCCCCCTGATTGTTAAATCCATCCTACAAAGACTGCCTAGCAAAACAAAAAAATTTATCATTTCTTAATAGTTTCTCAGTTTCCACTCATTTCACACTGTAATTTATGTTTTTTAATTTTCTCAGATTGCTGTGGATTCCTGTGCCCCCACAGCCAAGCTTCCGGTTCAGTCAACACTTCTTGATAAAGGAGTAAGTAATTTCTTTTCCTGTCTCATACAGATGATGAAGAGGTCTCCGTTAGTGCAGATCCTGAGCCAGCTGAACTCCAGGAAAGCCCTGTGAACAACCCCACAGAGGAAAGCCTCGGTGAGCCTCCATGCATCAACACAGTGACCTCAGAAAGTACAGCTCCAGAACAGCTAAATGGATACAGTGTGAACAGTGTCGATAGCCCAGGGGCTGTCAAACCTCCTGGGGAAGTCAACCAGAACAGCTTAAATGAAGAGCTAGCAGGAGATGGGGAGGTTGATGCAGTGCAAGTTCCTGAGCCCTTGGAATCCATCCCAGGAGAAGCGCTGCCTTCAAGTGCTACGGACTTCACGGATCAGCTGGCTCTGCTGGCTTGTATGTCTCCTCCTGAGACTGAAGTTAGGGAAAATAACAAAGTCGACCCTGGTACTCAGGGAGATGGTGGAGTCTTGACCAGCATTGAAACGTTAGATACTGATGAGGTGAGTGCAGACGTGCATGCTGGCAAGGACCCAGAGAAGAGTCAGGAAGAAGGGGCTTCAGCCCAGGGGGAAGAAGACAACAAGCTGCAACTGAGGACCACAGCAAAGAGGAAAAACAGGCCATGCTCCCTGCCTGTGTCTGAACTCGAGACAGTCATAGCTTCAGCTTGTGGTGAGCCAGAGACCCCTCGCACGCACTACATACGGATCCACAACCTGCTCCACAGTCTGCCCTCAGCACAGATGAGCAGCGATGGGGAAGAAGAGCAAGATGGTGGCAACGCTGGGGAGAACGATGAGGAATCTACAGTCAAGGAGGCACTGGAGAAGGAGGTGGTCAGTGAGAGTGAGACAGTGGCAGCAGAGCCGCCTCTGGAAAATGAGGCTGAAGAGAACTTCAGCCAGAGCACGGTGCCTCCTGGGACCTTGGATGAGCAACTCTCTGAATTAAATGATGGGCTGTTGGATGAGGAACACCCCAGGACAGGAAGTGAGAGCGAGTCGAGCTCCAGGCCCAATGGTGACGAGTGTGAGGCGTGCGACACCTCTTGCTACAGCCCCTCTTGCTACAGCACCTCCTGCTACAGCACCTCCTGCTACAGCACTTCATGCTACAGCACCTCCTGTTATGACAGTAACAATCGCTTCTCCAGCCATACCCGCTTCTCCTCTGTCGACAGTGCAAAGATTTCTGAGAGCACGGTCTTTTCCTCACAGGATGATGATGAGGAGGAGAACAGTGCTTTCGAGTCAGTGCCAGATTCAGTGCAGAGCCCTGAGCTGGACAGGGAGCAAGTGGATGGCTCCTCCCAGTGGCCAGATGAACTAGTAGCTCATGGTGGGAACCCACAAAGAGCCACAGAGAGTCTAGACACCCCAATAGCAGGTCCAAGCAGCAGAAGAGAAGGTTAGATCCTGAGAATCGACGCGCTGAGCAACCCTGATTATCTGGATGTCACAGAAGGCATCAGATAATCAAGGTCTCAGATTGCTCACAGTTTATTTTGTACAAATTTGGGGGCTGTGAGCTGGGCCAAGTATCAGGAAAGGTTGGATAATTGAGCCTGTTCTTAAAAACCCCAGCCATACCAGATAAATCAGGTGGGGATTTGTGTATATGGATTCCTGTAGATACACATGCATTGTTATAAAATCAAGATTAGCTACCATATTTATGTGGCAGATCAGAATTACCACATCCACCAACTCATTCCTTATTTCTTGGGATTGTTCCATTTCACATTCTGATGTGCTGCCATGTCTCTGACAGTCAGTGAGGGGACCAGCTTGTGCTTGTCAAAGGGCAGAGATGCTGATTTACACCAGCTAAAGATCTGGGCCAGTTTCTGTGTATGATTTGTAGCCACACAGAGTCATAAGCATGGAGAAATGCAAGTATTTCTCTTACAAACCCAGTTTTCTAGCCCCATTTGTTCCAGTTCCCCAAGTATCAAGCAAATCCACCTCAGGTTTCACAGACTATAGGGCAACTCAACAGAGGGGTTTTTTTTCTTAGATACTTCCAAAATTGAACTATATTGAACAAAGTTCTCATCTCCTTACCCTTCTCTAGATATAAAACATACTTAAAGTAATTTTTAATCTTTATAATTTAGGTACTGCTTTTTTCCAGTCCCTCCAAACCATGCCATTGAATTGCTCCCTTTTGTAACTCATTTAATGTCATATGAAGTTACATGATGGGTGGTTTGATCACACGTCTTCAGCTAGTGTATTGTTTTTCTTCAGCTGACGAAACAAATGCCTTAGCAGCTAAGGGGCATGCAGTAAGGTTAAGAGGTAATCTTTGCATTCCCAGACCCCAAGTCATCTGTCACCCACTGTAAGTGACACTAAATTAAAGTTGCAGGAAAAGGATTACATATTGGAGGACCACAGAGAAACCCCACTAAAGCATCCTTCTGCCTGTTCCTTCTCCATTCCCAATTTATTTCACCGCACCTTCCACTGCCACAGACATGCACAGTATTTCCCAGCAGAAAGAAAGGTGTAATGGTGGCTTACACACTGGGCTGTGTGAAGACTTGTAGGCAGCTGGGTCTAGGTAATTCTTTACTCTGCAGAGCAGAATCTAGCCTGAAAAAGAGCATTAACTTCTCAGAAGTACACAGAGATGTAGAAACCCATTTTCCCTCCTTGCAGACGAGGGTCTTTGTTTGCTAACAGCATTTATGTGAAAGTGTACTAAGGGGGCATGAGAGTATGTGTGTGTGTGACCATACTTACAGATCGATGGCTGTTTTGAGCTGTGTGTACTTTTGAGAGGGGACGTGGGGGGAGAAGTTGTCTTCTTCACATGGAACAGCTCCAAGATTGTGCCCCTTGAGCATGTATATAAAGGGCACTGCAGTGCTCACGGTGGTTTTGCTTTAAGTGGGAAGGAGCACGGCTGAAGGGCAGCCCTGCTCTTAATGCTCTTTTGGTCCCACCGGGGGTGCTTCAGTAAACATGCACATTGCTTCATGACTTGGCAGCTGTTACAAATACAGTAGATGTGGTCACCTCCATCCACTCCAGGTGACTGATACTACCATGCTTCTGCTGGCTTGGCGTAACTATCTTGACTAGGGGAGAGTCAATTATGGTAAGTAAAGAAACATAGATGGATGATCTGGTAGTTGGTGCTACACCACCTGTAGTAACAGAACAGTTCTTAAGGCTATGAGAGATGGGCTTCTAGCACTGAGTAATAACTTACATAACTCTGCTGTCTGTTCAAAACATGCAGCAGATGCTGCTGTGAGATATGTCTATACACAAGTGGTTTACTGGAGACATTTAACAGGCCATACGGTATCATCAGAGCACCTAGAAGAGGGAGTATTTTTGTCTAAGTGATTTTTCTCACTTCTGGATGGTGTGAGATTTCTTTACAGTTTGATGCAAAATTGGCTTTTGACTTCTAGTTGTTGGTTGTTTATATAAAACCCATAGGTTTTGGTAAATAAGGGTTTTTTTTACATTTGATAGCTGTATGTTTGGGTCTTTAACAAAATGTTCATTCTTAGGTTATTAAGATTCTGACATTAAAGACAGCTAAACCAGCCAGCACACAGCAAGTTTGGCTTATCTGAATGGTTCTGGTGATGCTGGAAAAACTAAATATGTTTTTTTTCCATAAGCTGCATCTTTCTGATGAATGTAAATGTTAAATATATGCAATTCAGAGTATATTAACGGGCCCACCTTGAGCTGGAGGTTGTAGTGAAAAGCTGTTACCACACAGTATGCAAATGTGTCCGCTAGTGGGATAAATAGTTCTGGTTTCTAAGATTTTAAGAGCAGATCAAGAAGGAATCTTAATTCTAGAACCGGGGAAGTTTTTAATGTGCAGGTTCCTCATTCACACCGTTCAGTCTAAGATAAGGAATGCTTTTTCATCCCTAAAGTAACTTCTTAGTTTCTGAAAGGTTCTATAAACATTGACTAGATCTTAAGTTACTTGCTCCTTTCAACAGAACATGAGTTTGGACATTTGTTTAGGTTTCATTTATTTCATATTTGGATATATAGACATATATACAATGTTGGTATTTAAAAGATTCCTCTGCACTGTCTACTATGTGTCTCTCTTCTTCTTCTTTTCTTCTTCTATATCTCAGGTCTTCCTTCTTTATCTTGGATCCTGACTATATCTCACTATCTTTTGTCCTCCTCTTCTACCACCTGTCTACCTACCTGTTTCTGGTCCTTCTCTCATTCTCCCTCCTTATACCCAAGATGGACTCTTCATGTATTGAAAACTACCTGTAGAAGGGGATAGTCTTCTGCTTTGCAGGGACTGCAGGATCCATGGATCTTTAAGAAAAGCAGAGAATGATCCAAGGCAGCTTTTAGCCTTGTATTCCACTAATGTGGTGAATTAAAAGCTGGAACCAGGGTTTTGCATGTTCCTGCCAATTTCAGCAGAAGCGTGAGTTAGCTTGTACATGCACAGTATTTCTCAGAGATCAAGCCTGATTCTTCTCTCGCTTACATTATGAGTCCAGAATCTGGCCCATAACAGTTTAGCATTGACTCAAATCGGAGATCAGAGCCTCGACTGCATTATTTCAATAACTTGGGCGTATGAGTTGTTATTAAAATAGTGCCTAAAATAGGCATAACCAGAGCTGCTAGTAAACCAGGCTAACATATTTACAAAATCACTTGTTTTGCAGTAGCACATTTTTTGAACCACATTGTGAAAACAGTGAATGACTGTCAATGTCTTGAATATCTTGTCCGTAGGTGATTGTCCTTTACTCCATAATTCTCAGCCAGTCAGCCAGCTTCCTTCTCTGAGGCCTGAGCACC
Organism: Psilopsiagon aurifrons; assembly: GCA_025447955.1. Lineage (NCBI taxonomy): Eukaryota > Metazoa > Chordata > Aves > Psittaciformes > Psittacidae > Psilopsiagon > Psilopsiagon aurifrons. Next base: position 10,519 of record JAOEHY010030786.1, on the reverse strand, counting down.
ATCACTACCCAACTATCGATGAGCCTCTTCCGCCAAGTAAGCTTTAGTTTTTTAATTTCTTGCATTTTTTCAGCTTTTCCTGTTAACTCAAACAGTGCAGAGGTCAGTATGTCTTTCTAAATAACCCCATCTGTTCTGTATATACATTCTCCAGAACCCAAGCAATATGCCCTTTTGTTTCCCTTATTTGATCCTGGTTTCAGGTGTTGTCGTGTTATTTTGGACAAGCTCCATATAACCTCTCTCTGCCTTGGTCCATCTTCTTCTTTGGCTGACATGAAATGAAAATAATAATGTTTCCCTGTTCAAAGTCAGTGTGTTTAAACTCAAGTGAGTGTGTATCTGTCAGGTGTTCCAGAAGAGTTACTATAAAGCTTTCTGGGTGGTGTATCAGCAAAGTACTCTGGTTTCTCTGTGACATTTGTCTCCAGGTTTTCTGTGGCTGACTTTAAAGACGGTTTGGGATGGCAGTCCCTGTGGCCTGCCAGCTCTGCTTGCAGGTCCAGCAGGAGCCCTTTCACAGTCAGGGTGCTTAGACAGACTGGTCCAACTATGAGCAAAACCAGCAGATTCTGGGAAAAAGCAGCTCACATAGAGTGGTTTTGTACTCTCTTCGGATGTGATAATCAGTGAATTTTGTGTTCATTGTGGACTGTAATGGCATCTGCAGTTGCGTTGGATAAAAAATGAGATGGTCTTAAGTAGCGTGATCGAATAACAGGCTGATAATGTGAGATTTTTACCGCTGAATCAACTGCTGGAGGTGTTTTCGCTTGTTTCCGTAGCCCCCCCGTGTGTATTCCTGCCGGGTAACCGGCTCTTTGCATTGGCGTTAAGTGCCCAGCAGAGTGCACTCTATGCCCTGCAATGCTCTGCTCATCACCCTTCAACTTCCGCACGTACTTAGCGACCTAACATGCTCGGAGCGTCCGAAAAACAGCCAGGCATGTACACAAAGCACTCTATTTTCTTCAAAGCCCAGGAAAGGAACACACTTACTTGGCCTATGGTGCCCTTGACAAATAATTCTTCGTTTACCAATCATGCTGTCAGTATTCCCTAAGCCAAAAATAGCCCCGATGCTGGCGTCAGTTGCACAGCAGCATGAATGATTCAAATGCCTTTAGCCCAGTGAAGTCTTATTAGAGTACCACTGTGGCTTGCCAGTGAATGATGAAATGGAATGGTTACCTCTGTAACAGGCAAACATTTCTCTTCCTCCCACTCTTACCTCAAGACTTTGGAAATAGGGCACATTCTCCATTAATGATGTTAATGATAGGGCATTGATGTCCGCTCAGGTAAACAAAACAGTGTGAATCTGTTCCGTATTCTTCCATCACCAGTTCAATACATTTTTCCTCTTTCTGATAATTATCCTCAAATGGTAAGTATTTCTACCATTGGTTTTCACAAATGCTTTCATGGCAGGGTTTAAGGACATGAAATGTCCTTAATGTGTGTAATGTGTGATGATACAGAACTGATACCCCATTTTAGGATTCTATCTTAGCATTTGCAAATAGCATTTTTTTACAGCAAAGGCTGACAGTGTGGGCTTAAAAATATTGATCGTTATAAGAATAGATTATGTTAATTTGGAGGGCAAAAATGTTGAATTTAATAGTATCACCTAGGAAGCCTATTTCCAAAACCTTTTCATGAAATTTTAAGGTAATTTCAAAATAATAACTATAACTTTAGGGTAGAAGTGTCTTATTCTGGCATTCAGTATCGCTATCTCAGTGCCTTTAATGCTTCTTAGTCCTGGATAAATAGTTCTTCAATCATGTGAAAGGAAGAAACTTTATATTTTAAATGTTTTTATGCCAGGTTGTATGATCAGACCTGGCCTACTTCTCACATGCAGCATTGGCTTCTGCCCATGAATAGAGCTGAAGATGATTTGCCAGTGCTGCAAATTCAGCAAATTGACTTAGTTTTACTTTGGTCATGGAGAACCTTCCGGACAGTTTTCTTTGTAATTTGAATAGTTTTCATAGTAACTTTGTTTCGTCTTAACCCCACAACAGTTGGGGTTTCAGACCATAGGAAAGTAGGGTAGAAGAGGTTCATTTTTTATGTGGGAATATCATAATGGCCAGTCTGAATGCAAAGGCCTATACAAGATGGAGAGATCTGCAGAGTTTGTACAGCCTCATGACGGCATTACTAGTCACTCCCTATTATGTGTGTGTTTGCCAGTACTGCTGGAAGCCCTAAAGAACTGAGGCCAAGAAAAATACATGTGCCCAGTTCAGAGCTGCTCTTTGCCGAAGGTGTGGCTGAGCTTGGAAAGGGAAAGGCAGTGTATTTACTTTGCCCTGCCAGGGTTGTGGTACTGCCAGAAGAAAAAGTTGTGTCTTCTGGTATAAATCAGAGCAGTTTCAGAGGCTGCTGTGAAATATGACTGGGCTGATGGAGAACAGAACCAGCACTGTCCTGTCCCCAGCCCTGTGCTCCAACATGCTCTAACTCTGAAGGTTAGATGGAGCTTGGTTTATGTTGTAGTCACAGTCTTATTTTGCCTGAAAAACAAACAAAAGACCCTGAGAAGATTTGGCTGCTTCCTTCATCCCCAGTGCCCCTGAAGCAGCATGAAGGGACTTGAGCACAGCTCAGCAGCAAAGTTCTGTTTTTTGGTTCACCTGTCAGCATGTTTGTCTCTCTGTGCAGGTATCCATCCATCTATCCACAAATCTGGTATCGTATGCAGCTTCAGTGTCTTGTGTGACTTACAGGTTCTCTTGTGGGCAGGCAGAAAGTGCTCCTGCCACCCTCTGACAGCCTTCCCGGGGGACCAGAAGAAGAGTTGTTCAGCTGATGAGAAATACTGCTGCAGGTTTCTCAAAAGCCACATGGCACACAGTTCCTAATATTTGAGCATGCCAGTGCAAGTGTCAGCCTATGATTTCAGGTGTATATACACATAAAGCAATGACTAAAGCAGCACTCACTGATAGGTGCAGTTCTTGTCTGTACAGACCACTGCTGGATGTGTGATACATCCAAGAGATCATCTTCCTGAAGTTGTGATCCAGTCTGTGTGATCCTGGCCTGATGCTTTCACTGTGACCTCCAAGCTCTGGACAAGTTTCATTGCTCCTAGATTTCCAAGTGTTATGCTTAGGAGCTTAGGAACTCTGAGTTGCATTTAATAAGAGAGAGACTGCTACATCGCCTCTAGAGTCGGTGATGCATGGGGCTGGATTATGAGCATCGCTTGTTTGACTGTGTAATTGGGTAGTATTATTCTTACTAAGTGTCCATCAGCAGACTTCAGACCAATATGACCAGTTAGTGTTTTCCGTGTAGACTGTCTAAAGTGTAGGTCTGCAGCATTGCCTATAAACTTCTAATTATCCATCAACCTTTATTGTTCTCAACTTCTTACATGTATACTGCAATAGTATGGGGTGAAGGATTTATCCTTTGCGAGACAAGAGCAAGGAAAACGAGTATCTTCATGATGTTAAGGTACATCATGTCACCTTTGTTCTGGCCAAAATTGTATCCTTGGGGATACTGCAGATAATGCATAGCTGCAGAAGAACCATTCCCACCAACAGTGGTACACCTGCCATCAGTGACAGTGTGCTCAGCAAAGCCCTGGCCTTCAGCCTGCCTTATGTGTCAGTCTGATTTCCTTCAGTGTGCTTGTGTTGGTGTGCTGTTTTTCACTGTCTTATGTTTCAGACATTGTTTTCACAAAGCTTTGGTCTTGTTCTTGAAACAGCTACACTGTCCTTGGAAATCTTTACCTGGTGGGAGGAAGAGAGAGTCCTCTCCTGAAAGTTATATTGTGATGTTCGCAGTGAGACACTGCGTGTGTGCCTGTTTAACTATAGGTTTTGTGTCTGTAAGAAGTCGGGTACTTCCAGCCAGCTTTGAAAGAAATAACGCATGTGCATATGGCTGTTGTGTCAGAGTCTTTCAGAAAATGCCCCCAAAGACTCCCAGTGCCCCTATTTTTAAGGTTTGTGGTGTTAACATGCCAGGGGCAGCCAGCCATAGAATTCACACAGCCTATGCTTTACTGAGACCAGCCCAGGTATGGAAACTGAGTTTAGCGAGTGCCAGCATTCAGGTGATGGGAACTGGTCATGAAGGATACTTTTCCAGATACAGCAGGAAGAGGTAGAACTTCACTCCTACTCTTAGATTGTAGGAAATAAAATGCATCAAGTATGAAATGCAGATGATCCTGAATTTGATCCGTGGAAGGAGTGGACTCATCAGGGATGAGGGTATCATAGTAAGAATATGGGAATAAGAGGAAGTGTTTGCCCCAAAGGTAATCACCATATGTGCATTTGTGTGTGAATGTGAGTGAGGTTTGTATATAAACACATGTAGAAAGTATGTGCATATATTTACATAGCTCTGTCATCAGCTGATAAATCATGTAGAACTATGAAGCTAGCAAGTTGAATCTATATCACTGTTCCATACATTCCAACCAATTTGATATGTGACTTTGCTAGCTAACTCATTTCTGAATTTCTTCTGTTCAAAAAACTTTTCTTTTATCAACATTACCATTTCCCACAAGTCATCATGTACCAAATAACTTAGTTTTCAATCATGGGACAACATAAACATCATAAGGAATCAACAATGATGGAAGGCTCAATATTATGCTGCAGACTTTCAGTCTACTTGGCATCCATCAGAGCAATAGATTTATGATACTCATCTGTTTTGTTTAGAGAGATTTCTAAGGATATGTCCAGCCAGGCTTTGATCAGTATTCAGGGGAGCCTTTAATTGTGCGGTATTTTTCAAAGCCACTTTACAAAAAGAGAGAGAAATGAAACACATTTCTTCTGAAACACAGCAAAAAAGAGCACATGGGATTTGACATATTAGCTCAGATATAACCCTTTTCCACTAAAGGTTGGTTCTGTGTGGCTACCCCGACCTGTAATCAATCCAGCCAACTAGTACTACTAATTGTGACATTATCTAGCCCTTTGGAAAATGGGGCCACTTGGTTTTTATAGTCTATGGTAGTGAACTCCATAGGCTACCTATGTGCTATGTGTGAAATATTCATGTATATGCATATGTTGCCTATACATATATATAGTCAAGCACATAGTATATATACACATTTGAATGTATACTTTGACTATATACACATAATACTAATTGCATGCGTGTAAACTATATATATGCTATTTCTTGTGTGTATATACCCTGTCTGTGTATGTGTATGTGTGTGTGTATATATTTATCTCCCACAGTTAAGTTTTCTGGAAGGTATCACACTGACAGCATCACCCCCTTCCTTTTTTTCCAACCCTAGACTGGGAAGCTCGGATAGACAGCCACGGGAGGGTGTTCTACGTGGATCACGTCAACCGAACCACCACATGGCAGCGCCCCACAACCGCAGCAACACCGGATGGGATCCACAGATCTGGCTCCATCCAGCAAATGGAGCAGCTGAACCGGCGGTGAGCATTTGCACCTATACTACCCCCTTGACATCTGTGCTACCCAGTGCAATGCATTGGCTCCCTGAGCATTTATCTTTCCTTCTTGTCCAAGTCCAACATACGTGTTCCTGTCCCCACTGCTGGTCTCTTTTACCCTGCTGTGGGTGTCTGCTACCAAAACTTGCCCACATGAGAAGTGCTGTTGAGTGAAAGGTGTTGCAAAACGTTTCAAACAGCCGAAAGAGCCTTTTGGAAAACTTTTTTGAACTGACTCCCAGAAGGGAAGGGAGGGTTCTTCCAAAAGATGGAGCTGCTTTTGCTGTTTAACTGTAAGAGTGCTGTCAATGGGTCAGCATCTACTGCTACGCTCTGGAGGTTTCTGAGCTATCACTGAAATAGTGTTGCTGTATTAGCTACTCAAGCTAATTAGGCCTGTTGAAAGGTCTGACTCCTTTTCTACGACAGAGCACTGCTCTAATAGGACTGTACACATGTCTAGATGTAGACAGACCTGCTTAGTGTTGCACTGGGGCCTGTAAATCTGTCAGTTCATTCTGAGCTGGCTAAGATATCTCTTAACACAGGGAATATTTTCCTTTTAACTAGTCCCACATAGGTTTGCTTATCATTTCTTTTTCGTCTTTGTTTTTCAGACTGAATTAAGAGGAAAGATTAAAAAATAAACAGTTGGTCAAAAGTCTTCCTTTTTTACTTCAGAAAAGGATTCTTTTTAATTCCCTGCTTACTGTAATGGTACAGTTTCTAGCAAAAGACAAGCAAACCAGAAATTATATTCTAATTATAGTACGTAAAAGGCCACAGAAGTTTTTTGGCCTTTTTTCTGTATCAAGAGGAAGATCCACAGATGAGAGAAGGATGCAGAGTTTCAAAGTACTCTGAAAAGAGTGCAGAACAGTTTGGGTGTTACTGCATGTAAGGAGAACTGGGCCCTGAGTGACAACAACTAGAAAATTAATGCAACTTGTAGAGATCAAGCCAGCCTTCTTAAAGGGGTTGTTCAGCAGTTTAAGTTGACACCATAAGCACACTCTTGAAGAATTTCTCCTTTTTTTTCCACCAAAATTCATTATTTTGGATAGCATTTCATAACGTGTTATGTCTTGCAGAAGACACACTAAAATAAGTGAATATTTAATGTAGCTTTTTTAAAGGGATTTACATGACTTTTCTGTCATTTAGCATTTAAGAGGGATTTGGACTGTATCAAAGCTCAGACTATTTGGCTGCTATTTAAGCAAGTTATCTGCCACAGAAAGCTGTGTTCTGGACATGGAATCATAGAATGGTTTGTGTCAGAAAGGACCTTAAAGCTCATGCAGTTCCAGTCCCCTGCCATGGGCAGGGACACCTTCCACTAGAGCAGGTTGCTCCAGCCCCATCCAACCTGGCCTTGAACACTGCCAGGGATGGGGCAGCCACAGCTCCCCTGGGCATCCTGTGCCAGCGCCTCAGCACCCTCACAGGGAAGAATTTTTTCCTTATGTCTCATCTCAGCCTCCCCTGTGTCAGGTCAAAGCCATTCCCTTTGTCCTGTCCCTACATGTCCTTGTCCAAATATCCCCTCCAGATTTCTTGTAGCCCCTTCAGGCACTGGATCTGCTCTAAGGTCTCCCCTTAAGGAGCCTTCTCTTCTCCAGGCTGAACCAGCCCAGCCCTGTCAGCCTGGCTCCAGAGCAGAGCTGCTCCAGCCCTCAGAGCATCTCTGTGGCCTCCTCTGGACTTGCTCCAGCAGCTCCATGTCCCTCTTGTGTTTTGGCCCCCAGAGCTGGACATAGGACTGCAGGGGCAGTCTCAGGGTGGAGCAGAGGGGGAGAATCCCCTCCCTCAACCTGCTGGACACACTCCTTTTGGTTCAGCCCAGCCCGTGGTTGACATACATCAGCTTTTTGTTTGGTGGGTTTTGGTTTTTTTGGTTTGTGTTTTTCTTTTGAGTTTGGACTCATGTAAGTGCAGCACAGCCAGGGAAGGAAAAAGTGCTTGAGAGAGTCTGCATGGGAATTTATCATTCTGATAGTTAATGCAGGTTAATGACATTTGTCTTTGTGATCTCCTTGCTTCAAAATTGATTATTCCACATTTTCATGTAGGCTGCCTGGCTTTCATGGTTATGACTCGATTATCATGGGTTTGGGTTGGGAATTGACAGTTAATGGGACTGACGTTTGCATCTGTCTGGTTTTAGTATTCACATGTCCAACGCAGAGTGAGGAGTCTAGAGTTTTTTCAGCAGTGACATATCTCTCCTCACCTGTGTTCCGTTGGAGACTAAACACTCTGCAAGTTATTTAATGTGAACTGTTGTGGTTTCTTGGAACAGAGATAGAAAGCTGACGATCCTCTGCGGTCTTCTAAAGAGCTCAGTTGATTTGAGAAGTTGAATACAGAGGTCTCCTGTTGTTCCCATGTTTGGAAACAATTCCTAAGATTTTAGTAAGAGATTCATACCAGATCTCTCAGTGTCCTGTGGCAAGTCACTGCTGCGTTTTCAACCTGGCTGCCCTAAGTTTTTCAATTACTGCTGTCCTAAAACTAATTTCAATTATTTCAGGTCTCCAGATTTCAGGATTGAGGGGAAAAACCCTTTTCATAAATGGTTATTATCAGCACTGTGGAGGGTCAGGCTTTGTTTCAAGCACTCATTTTAGAAATACTGTTTTGTTGTATTTAAAACTTCATTATTTGAAATGTTCTTCAGCAAACGTACCCGAGAATCATTTTAGGTGAAGCAACAGCAAGCATAGACCTTGCTGATAGAATTAGCAGCAGCCTGAACTTTTGCTCTAACCTCAAACAAAATTTGGACTCAGGATCACTTAAAAGTTGGAGAAAACTTGGCAACTTTTCTTTTTAAACCAATCTACTCACTTTCCAGCTTCCTGCTCTCATTTGTGGAAGGGAATGGAAAGACCAAAATATTACAAGGAAGCTTGACATTTGCAGGCCAGCCAAAACCACAAAGCTTTGGAAACCCAGCTTGAAAAAAATAAACCCTACAGCTGTGATTGAGCGTAGTCCTACTTTCCTTCTGTGCTCCCATTAGCTGTTCTAGCCACTTGAGTGTACAGGGAATGCAAAACTGGAATCCAGGTGTTGGACAAACTCCAAGATGACAGCCATACTTCTTATTTTAAAGACTTGCTCCTTTTCTATAGCACTACTTGACTTGCTTACTTGTTAGCAAACCAGATAAAAGCCTTCTGTTCAAGCTCTGCTGGAAAGATGCTTTGCAGCATGTGTATATATAGATGTGTTCTTGCATTAATCTAAAAAGTGCTAAGTAACATGATAAATGGTAACCCAAATAGTTATAAGACATCCACACAGTGGTATTTCTAAACCTGCATTTCTTTGACAAATTGTTTTGGTAGGAGACTGCAATTTCCAGAGGCATTCCTGTAACTTTTGCACTTTCAGTGTTTTCTCCAAAGACTTTGGCATTTTTTGGTATTTAGATAAGTTTATTTTATAGTATAGAGACCCAAAAGGAAAGTGCAGCCTTTTGTTGGCATACAGCTAGTGTTACTCTGTAAGTTTTGCCAATAGGTATTTTCTACCATCTAATTAAATTGAATCTACAAGGTTGTTTTTATATTTGTGCTTATATCCCTTGATTATATGAACTCCATTTTTTTACCTCCCCTCTCTGCTGCATGTGGGTGTAAAACTGGAGGGTGCTGGAATGGAAAATTCATTCAACTGCCTGCAGACAAGTGAATAAAAATGTAAAGCATAGGTCTAAAGCAGAGGGTTTAAAGCTGCAATAGCTTCATGCTGTTGTGAAACCTGCTATCAGAGTTTCCTTGTGAAGACGGGTGTTTACTTAAACTGTCAGAATATACACAAGATGTAGCTTCACATGACTTTGAGTACTGGAGGGACACACAGTACTGTGAAAGCTTAGAATATATCCATTAAAACTTTAATATTTTTTCCCAATTATCTACAGTCCATCTACCCAAGATTGGGTTGCAGAGGGCTTATGGAGATGATGTCTCCTGAGAGATGCAAAAGCCAAATCCTTGCTGCTTGTCTTTAATGATCCCTTGCACTTTGAGGAGCTAACTCCTGACTAGCTTCTGATTTGGAATAAAGCATGCATTAATGAAGAGAGAGAAAGGAACTGAAATTTGTAAGTCAAAACTTGAGCTGAGGAAAGTAAAGAGTGTAAGACAGGAAAATGAGAGACAAGCGATGCTGGATCAGATTAAATGCAGGCAGTAAAGCTATTCTGGTCTATATGCATACAGAAATGCAATCCAGAAATAAGGATTAAAAATACTAGGGTGGAGTAAACCTAATTAAAATGATTAAGGGTGCCTATTTTCTTTCTTTTCTTTCTTTTCTTTCTGCTGCTTTCTTTTGCTTGTCTTTGTCTCTGTATAGAAAATACATTCTTTTATTCAGTATGTAAGACTTATATTCATAGCTTGTCAGTAGAACCAAAGAAATCTCGATCTCTCATCTTACTCATCTGTGTGAGTGAAAAAGTTAACTAGAACTTGTTTTGTGTAGGCAAATTCAAAATACTAGAGGTTATTCCCACAGCCATGTACATACTTTGTTCGTGAGCTGGTATTTAGGTCTGGCCTCATCCCTAAGATTATAATCAGTCCCGTTGACATCAACTAACATGCCAGTTAGTTCCATGATTAGTCTGGAAACACCATGATAGGGCTTTTTAGGGCATTTTTCTTCTGTCATCCTCCTCACTGTTGTTTTCATATCTCTATATTTTTTCCTCTTCCTTGCTCTGCGGCTGGTTACCATACAAGCTAAATGCCCAAGCCCACTGATTTCCAACATAACATATTCTCATGCTGTTTGCTCTGCTTATGTGTTACATCTTACTCTACTTTCCTGTGGCTGTCATATCAGTGAGACTGTAGCTGTTTGGGTCACACTACCTACTAGTTTACACTCCATATTGCCTACTAAAATGGAAGAGTTCCCAACTGCTGGCTGTGCAATATCGTAATAAACATTTTGTGAACACTCTTCATATCCTTTACCTTTTTATGGATGAACATGTGTATCCAACATTGTCATAAGATTTAAGG
>JAOEHY010030785.1:29548-46235 GCA_025447955.1 Psilopsiagon aurifrons | reverse complement strand
GCCACAAGTCAAAACCACAGTGCTGCACCAGCTACCAAGAAGGGGAAAAATGACTGCTACTGCTGAACCCATGACACTAGGATGCTTAGATATTTGGGGAAGATGTCCTGTAAAATGTAGGTGTACCCATACTGTAGAGAGCCCATACAGTGCCCAAGCCCTTCCCAGAGTTTTTAAGTGGCACTGGCTTACAATTTCTATGTGTATGCTGTGCAGTGGATCTGCCCAAACAATATGCATGTATTTGCAGTGGGGAGTAGCTGTGAACATGGTATTGTACACCTGGAAATATTGGAAAAAATATGGAAAGATCACAAAATACAAAGAATTTTTTTTCTTTTTAACAGGAAAGAGAGATGTGTCATTAATGTGTGGGAACCTTACAGCCACAAATTCCACTGCTTTCTGTGCTCTTCTCCTATTTATATAGTTATATAGCTGTGAATTTCTTATATAGCTGTGAATCTTTATTCTTTGAGGGTCTGTTTCAGCATGATATGTTGCAGTTATTTCAGTTTCATGTCATTTACCCCTAAAGAAACAATTTTCACTGATCAGAGCTTTCTCTTCCCTCCCCCCTTTCATTTTTCTTTGTTCTTAATGCTCTTACTGGAAGTGTTAGAGGTAGGCCAGCTGGGGTGTTTGGAATTAAGGTTTCTAATAATTTTAGCTGTTGTAGAATACACCTGACTTACAAAACTGAACAGTTTTTGACATTTGGAATATAAAACCTTAATTCTGTTTACCCCTCCACTGAATACTAAATGAGTATTTCTCTGATCATGTAATCTAAGAGTGTTGTTTTGTTTTATTTTTTCTCCCTACAGTGTTGAATGTTGAACCTAAAATAGAATCACTTCTTGTTGGCTCAAAGATGATTTACTGCTTTCCCCCCCCCAGCTGTCAGATTCAGAATATTTCCTTACTGTTACTTGCAGCATTTGTTCTCCAACCCATGTTAGCTTTAATAAGATAATTCCCACCAGGAAAAGGAATTAGCATTCCTTTATTGATGTTTCAGAGAGCTATACCCACAGCCAGGACTGACCCTGAGGATTTGGTATGCATGCATTTTCTTACAAATAAGGAGGAACAGTGATAATGCACATTGTTGATGGCATCATGCTTGTATTTCTGTCTAAATTTTACTGGGTTTGTTTTGGTTTTTTTAATGTTCTGTTAACATGGAGAAAGGAGTTTAAAACTCCAGCATAGGTTTCAAGCATTGTTTTGTGTTTGCATTTCCTAGTGTTAATATTTGCCATGTTAGTGGTAAAAATAATTTTTCATTTACCCCTTTACCATCATGTCAGTTACTATATATTCTATTTATTATATATTATATATAAATATAATTTAAGTGCAAATGGCATGTTTTATTTTGACTGTTGCCAAAGCATTTTGCAAACCTTTTATTGTTTACTAAAGAAGGCTTTAAAAGAGCCCAATCCAGCCACACTGAGAATGGCTGTTTTAATTTCACCTGGGGTTGTAAATCAATATCTATTTACTGTTCAGTTACTGCTTGCATTTCCCTGGATAATAGTATAACACATGTAATATCAATGCAGTTTGGCATTTGTCCTCATTAGTATGGCAAAGGACACATTTTTGCAAGAGTAAGCAAGCATCATGCCATATTTCTGACATTTCCTGCAGAACAAAGAAGAAAAAACGTAACCAGTTTGTGTACAGAAGACATGCAGGACATCTGATGTGGCTCCTCCAATGCTCTTAGAAATTAAATCACTTGAAAGATTAGGCTGTATGTAATTCTATCCTATACTATTGATTGCAGTTGAAATTGGAAGTTAGGGGTGGCACAGTGTAGCTTTATGAGTTCTAATTTATTTACTAATTTTATTATTTATAATAAATAGATCCTAAATATATTTAACAAAGTCAGCAGTTGAATTATAGGTCAGTAGCAATATAGCAAATAATACTTATGATTGTATACATGTAATACATGTCTAATATCTTTCTAATATATATATATATGTAATTTATTGCTCACAATTTCAAATCAAAGCTCCAGATACATTAATTATACATTAGAATCCTGTTTTACGATTGTTACCTATTATGTATGGTATAGTGGTTTGGTGTTTGGCCTTAAATAATTAATTTAACCCTCAAATACATGTGCTTCTTACAGATTGGTGAGAATGTTGTGTACACTGGAGCTTGCTAGTAAGCCAGGATTAGGAAAAATTTATCAACTAAACTTCACTCTTTGTTCATGTGGTTGGTGGAAAGTCTCATTTTCAGACTTTACCAGAGTGATAAGAAATAAAAATTGGCAACTACTAGCCACTTGTTAGGTCATGTGAAATGTACCGCTGATCTTGGAGTTTCAAACACACACTTTGCAGGAGTCCTAACATCACCTAAGACAGTTCTATGAAGTCCATTGGTTCCCAGCCCTGGTGCCCCTGCTGCAGCATTCGGTGCGCTGCTTGTTACCTGTTTCTCAAAGAAGTGCTCTGTGCTGTGGAATTGCTTTGTCACAGCACTTCAGCATCAAAGGTACAAGTTTAAACATTCATAAGTTTGGGTTTTGGTTTGGGTTTTTTTGATACTAATAATAGCTCCTTATATCTCCATGTGAAGAGTCTGTCTCCTGCTTGAGTCAGACACTGGGCTGTTGGGTTGTTTTCAGAAGTGCAATTAAAATTCTCATCCCTTTTGAAGTTCACTGGTGAGAGAGACCCTCCGGCTTCCCAGAAGCTCCCTCTAGACTGATTACATAAACTATTTATTACATGGGAGAAAGTGGGAGAGATTTTGACCTTTTTTTTCCCCTTTTCTTTAAAAAAAGGAGTTTGTATTAGAAACAACTCTGTCATCTCTGTTACCATCTATATGAGTGGAATCCTTCACAGGAAGAGGAAGGAAGCCAGTCCTTTTTGGTTAAGTAACATGCTTTTAGGGATGCCACAGATGGTGTGTGAGCAGATGATGTGAGAGCTGTTGGAGGACCTGGAGGAGTGGGAGGCTGTGGAAAGCATATGAAGGTAGGGATGGGGGGCAGGGTAGTAGCAGGCCCTGATAGCACTGGGGAGGACAGTGAGTGACCAGTCGTCTGGGCTGAGGAAGGGTTGTTGTCCGGAGACATTGCGTGAGACAGATGGTGAGTTGCTGAGATGGGCAAATGAATATTTGACAACACAAACTCAGCTCAGTCTGGGCTAGCTATGACATTGCTCCTGCCAACAGCATCTGTAGCATTCCAAAAACGTGTCCCTACCTCCTCAGCCAAGATGAGCAAGGCTCAGCAGAGAAGAGGTACAGCGCCATGAGACACCAGCTTCCCTGGGAAGGGAAAAATGGCATGAAAAAGGCAGTACCAACAATTCCCAGATCATGTGGGAGTGGAAGGAACCAGACCCTTGGCTGGTTCACAGGGGAAGAAGGAGAGGGCAGAAGAGAGGAAAGAAACCTGCAGTTGTTGGGGATGGAAGAAGCAGCTTGTTTTGGGATCGCACTAGAATGAGCTACCAAGGAGGGCCAGAGGGGAAGATCACACATAGATTTTAATCATAAGAGGGTGTGTGTTCTGACTGCTGTGAAGGAACACTGAAGGTGCCTTCTTCCTCCTGTGCAGTGAATGTATTTTTATTCAATACTATACACTTCATGTGAACCAAGAACACTTTTACATCCTACAAGAGGAATTTGGAGGAAGGGGCTGTAATTAAAGGTTGAAGAGGAGTTGGCAGAAATAAGGTATGAAATCAGGCCGAAGTTAAAACTTTGGCCTGATTTCATATCAGAATTAGCGAGTTGCATTCTAGGAAAAGATTTAGGAGCACAAATCAGCTGAAGTGTAGTTACTTGGCTGAGAATTTGGTTAAAGTATCTCCCCCTAATAAGCTAAACACTCCCTATGGTTTTGGGGGTCTTTTTTTTTTTGTTCTTTTTTGTTTGTTTGTTTTTAATTTTTTTTAGCTTCTGCAGTAGATTTGGAGTGAGATCAAAGTCACATCGTCATCAACAAATTTTCCTTAAGCAGTAAGATTACTGCTGCTTTTGGTGAAATCCTTGAAAGCAGGGACAGAACTGTTGCCACATTTTTGCAGACCCTTCTTCTCAGCTGCACTGGTGGGGTAAAGCAGAGGGGGAAGCTACCTGCTGACTTCTGTTGTTTCTTTTTATTACTTTTCTAGGACTGAAAAAAGAGCATCCTAGGAAGGCTTTCTTTTGGGAAACTGTCATAAAATCTGAAATAGGGATATCGTAGCTATTAGAGTGCTATGTAATGAGATAGCAGTCCAGGATGGGTATCTCACTTTGTGTACAGTACTTCATTTTATCCATGAAGCCATCTAATAAGATATACATGTCCTTTAATTAAGGTCTAATGTACAGAGTAGTAGCAATGATGGAATATGATGAAAAGGAATGGAAAAGGAAAGAGCTTTATTTACCACACTGAGAAGCCTTTAGAGTATGGAAATGATCAGAATTTAAATTTTTATCATCTGTCACAATTTGATGCTGCTTTAATTAAAATAACAGCAAGAGTGAGTACAGTGAGTCTGACTAGATGTGCTTCATGCTCTTAATGACTGTCAGATGGGAAGGCAAGGGGTACAGAGAGGGCAGGACTGCGGGAAGATCCGGAGGGAGATGGTGCCAGATGGCCAGGCTTATTTTATTAATTTAGATCTCCATTATGGCTTCCTTTTTCTTCACTTCTCCAAAGGATGAGTTAGTGTAATGGGAATTATTTCACAACCACAGTATGACGTGTTTAACTCTTCAGAGCCCATAGCACGGCAGTGAAGAGCCTGTGTCAGTCGTGGGTCCTGTCTGCTGGCCACCTCCAAGGCCCCAGCTCCAGCCCAGGTGCTTGGCCCTCAGCAGTCCTCCCTCAGGTAATCTGTTGAGTCCTGCTGTCCTGAACCAGCACCAGCTTTGATCACTGCAGCAAAGTAAAGCCAAGGCAGCGTTTTGAGCTGCTTCTCTCCGCTTACCACCTCACATACTCCGGCAGCATGCTGCAGGGGCTGTCCATGCTGCCGGCTCTGCCACAAGGTTTTGGCCAGTCTCTTACATCTACGAAACTTTCTTCACTACTCTTCTTCCAGCTCTTGGGTGTCTGGACACACAGAAAGCATAGCAAAGTACCGAGAAAAGTCTGGTTTTGTCTCCTTGCATCTGGTGCTCAGTTACTGAGGTATCTGCTGCCTCCCCGTGGCTTTTGGTAGAAGATGCGCACGACTGGAGCTAGTGATTTTGTCATTTAGGTTTAGAGATTAAAAAAAAGAATATAGTCTTCTAAAAATCTGTTTGGCACAGTCTAAAGCAAGAAACTGCCCAGGTGTTTGCATTAAGAGCTGGGGGGGTTAATTCCTTTCTGTGTCCACTGTGATAACAAAGGAGTTTTAATTTGTCAGGCCTTCTGCATCATCAGTAGTTATTTGATTAGTATTAGCAACAAAATGAACTTGGCTTCTGTGATTCAATGAACAAAGCAACCAGACTTATGAATAATGTCTAGTTCCCAAAGCCTCTATAAAAAGCCTGTTCTTTAATTCACTTTGAGTTGATTCAGAAATCTGTATCAAACTTCAGTCATTCTTGGATTCCAGTATAGCCAGAACAAATGACAAGATGCATTTCTATGTACTGTGAGTTTAGCAACACATGCAGGGGAAAAAAATTTTGCCCCCAAAATCTATGGTACGTACCATGAAAAGGAAAAATCAAACCAGCTCAAAATAATGATGAAGCCTTGCACTACAGCACAGGGAATAAGGCATAACATTTTCAAGATTTTGACTTAATAATTGCACTTTTGAACATCTGTTTCAATAATTTTGAAAATCTCTTGTATTGAAATTGTCAGTTTTTTTCAAACTATGTATATTTTAATTGTCTGTAAGTCAATCCCCAAGAATTCCATAGGTGTAGGAAAACTGCGTTTTGTCAGTCCAAGGCTGACAGTAACATAACTTTTGATGGCAGGGTAATTCATGCTGTCACCTCCACTTGTTTACAACATTCAGTTCTGTGCTAATGACAAAGCTTGTGCTTTGCTGAGGACAATGATGAAGACAAGAGGTAGGGATGCCTGGGAGCCATCAGTAGTCGGGGAGTCTGTGGTGTGATGATGAAGTAAGAGATCTCATGTAGTCATTGACCATTGGCAAGTGAGATGCCAGTGAAACACAGTGTTGAACTGTTGATTACTCTGTTGAGCACTTGCCTGACATGTCATCTGTGAAAAGCTGGAGCTAGCCACTGGCTGAGAGCACACACCCCTTTGCATTGCTCATTTCTTCTGCTTCTTGCTCACCAGCGAGGGGTCTTCATGCTCTTGAGAGCAACACAAGCAGGTTTGCTTGACGTGTGTACTATTACAAATGATTAAAGGAAAGAAACTCATGCATCTCAGGGAAGGTCCCATTCTGTATGATAATACGGGAAGGGCACTCTGCTAACGTGGCAGGTTGGGATAGAGATGGCTAGGTTGATGGAGCGTATCATTCTGCTTCAGATTATTCTTGTGAGTCTTATACGTATGCTGTATGTTAACTATTATATAAAACACCTAATAAAATATTAGATGAGATTAGATGGAAATCTCAAAACCACTCAGAGTTTTTGAGGCTGTCAAAACTAAGTCTTTGGGCCTGGTAAAGATACATTTTTGAAAAAGATGCGCAAAATTTAGAGGCATGAATTTGACAAAGATTTCAAATTTCAAGTGCTTTTTGTGGAGATTATCCAGGCTATTGGAGCTTTGCTGTCATCAGGTCTTCTGAAAACTCCCAACTTTCCTTGCTAGGCTGACAGCAACCAAATATTAGCAGTCCTTCTTTAGTCTTTCCCTAGCACTCCAAAATTGCTGGGTTGTATTTTCCAGTAATTTTCTAATAACAATTTTACAAATGCTTGTTATCCTACCTTTACCCTGCTTGAGTTTTGTCTTCTCATTGCTTCTATTTTATGCTCTTTCCCCTCAGTGCATTTTGTCTTAATATTCAGTATCATACCAGGACTAGAGAGAATGAGCTCATGACTGAGAGTGAATGAAGTAGACCTCGAAAATTGTATGACATAAAAAAATTGTATACGAACATATTGAATGATTTGTTTAGGGACGTGAGTATATTATACCAGTAATCTTAATTCCCAGTATCTTCCTAAGCAGCTTTCAAAACCATTTTTTTTCTTATTTCTTTGGGTTTTGAGTTGCTGTTAAAATAATGAACATGGATGGAGCTGAAGATGAATCACCATGACAATGTTTACTATCACCAGGGATTTTTGCCAGAGTGTTTTAATGAGCAACAAGGCCCCAGTGGCACTGGCCCACTTAAGCCTGCAGATAAAAATAATATTCTTGCTATTATTTCTTTTATTTGTATTGGTGTTGCAACAGCTTAAATTAGAGCTTCTAGTAAGAGCAATAAATTAATCTCTTTCAAAGCTCTGTGGTTAGATGGCAGGCAAGGATGCTAAGAGCTTGCTTGGGTTTTTCTGTGTAGCTCATGAGCTGATGTACCTCAGGGGGAGAATGCACAGGAACTCACTTCATTTAGGGACCTTATGGCAATGCCAGTGCCCAGGAGTGCTTCCAAACCAAACTGAAAATAGTGAACAGAAAGAGGTAGGTGCTTCCGGATGAATTGTAGAGAATGCACTTTAAAGGATCTTTAGTTACTCTTAGTTGCCCTGCACAGACATGCAGCTTTCTGCAGAGGGAGCCTAAAGAAAGGTGATGTGATATGTTCAAATTAAGCAATGTGGATATTTGTGTAGCTGTGAAGTGACAGTCCATGGAAGATTTGTTTTCTAGTGGTAAATCTTACTTTGCATGTCAGTATCAAAAGTCTTGTGGGTGTAGCTTGGACCAGACTTTACCTTAGAAGAAGGAAACCAAACAAAACCAAAGCAAGCACAGAATCAGAAACAACATTTAATGGTTATTTCTCATGCCAAAACCAAAAGGGCTGGTAAGTAGGATTATACTCTCAAACATTTATCCTGCATGTGGGGACTTCATTACTGATTGGATTGGGGATCCGATTACTTGAATTAGGTAGCCCTGCAGGTATATAACCTCCTGAATCTGAGGAGTTTGGGTCAATTCAAAATTTGTGTGTTTGGAACCATCATTAATTCTGTTAGCAAAAGCAACTACAGATGGTGATATAAGCAAAATAAACACCAGCTGTCATGGAAGTCATAACTCAGAAAATCTTTTTCTCAGGTTGTATACTTCAGTGGCAATAATAATTGCACAGTAACTAGTGCTATTTGTCATTTACTGTATGGGGCATGAAGGCATACTAATATCTGACATCTTTTCTTTCAGGATGATTTTCTGTATAGCGTCTCTGTTTTAAGTGGAATCCTTTGCACTGTCTTAGCAGTGATCAAATTTATGCTGGGAAAGGTCCTTACAAGCAGAGCGCTGATAACCGATGGTGAGTGTGAAGTTGATCCTGCTGCATTTACAGACTTTCAGGTAATGTAGATGCAGAGGATCTCAGTGACCCCTGCATGATGACAACTGTGAAAGGGTATTGAAATAATTTCCACTGGGAAATGGAAAATGCTGTGCAAACCCCTAGATAAGCCTGTGGTATCGCTAGCCTCTTGCACCCATACCTCAGCTGAAATGGGTGTGTCTGGTGGAAGTCAAACAGTTACTGTGTGGATAGTTAGCAGTAACAGCGAGTTAGAACATATAACAAAAGGTGTGTATTAGTCAGAGGTTAGACTACAGAAGGGGGAATATGACATCAGCTTATATAGCTTTGGTTAAGTCACATCTTTCGTTATGCCTCCGCCTAGTAAACAGTTTCATCCCTGGAGTTAAAGTGAAGCAAGTCTGTTGCAGAAAACGCCCACCTTGTCTTGAGCAGGAATCACAAACATCATTCATATGTACCCCCTGCAGACATAATTTGCCACTGTAGTGCTTTTCTTTCCACTCAGTAGAGCTGGTGGAGCATGTGTAAAACAGAGCCTACTGCCTTACGGTCTTCTGGCCCAGCCGGAGTTTGGCACAAGGGGAATCTTGTCATCTACATCCTTAGAAGACTTCACTGCCACTACTCTGTTGAATCAGGTGCATAGCACCTGACTGTTACTGGTTTTAAAAGTATATTTAAAGGCATGTTTTAAATGTAGGTCCTGATACACCTTTTATTGATAAGGCTTAAGGTTGTGAATCTTCATAAAGCCATGGGGGCTGTATTCTGTTACCATCTATATACACAAGTGAGGCCACAGTGATGGTGCAGATTTCTCAGCGCCCTACAAACCCCTGCCAGTTTTTCCCTGCAAGCACAAGATAGTTTGAAATACTCTGTAAACATACACGGTAGGGTGTTAACGATTCATGGCTTGTGGTACCTAAATTATTTTACTTTGCTAAAGAATTCACTGTAAGGAAATAGAATTTTCAGCCTACTCTAGGGATACATACAATTGCTTTATTTTTAGTAACTTAAACATACTCAATATGGTTTTGGTGATGTGTGATAACATATATTATGAATATTTATATTTTAAGTTATCCCATTTATATAAATGCTTCATGAGTATTCATATTTTAAATGCAAAATGAGCAAAAAGAGAATCAAACAGCAGTGCGGGGGTTACCGCTAAGCTACTGCTTCCTTGCATTTGTGATTCTCTGTTCAGTGCTCTTACTCTTTACTATGGACTCTGCCAGCCTAGGCATTTTAAAAGAAAAATATCTCCAACCTGCAAAAAGGATTCTGGAAAGGATCAGACCACTGATCCTTTACAGACCACTGAGTCTGACTTCCTTCACTGTGTGAGTGTTAAGTGGGACATGTTGACTGTTTCAGATCTGTTTCTAGGCAGGCAAATGATTAACCCTCCCTTTTAAAAAAGAAACAGCTTGGTTTTGAAACAGAGCAGGTTTTTTTTCAGACAAAATATTAGCTGAAAAATTCCTGAATAGCTCTGAATGGGACTCCTGTATGACACAGAAATCTCTTCCCCCATAATTACATCCTCATGCTAATTACATTGCTTCTGAGCTGGAGATTGCTTATTCTTTGATTAAAAAAATTAGAAAATAAAGTATACAATTACCTCGGTCTGTTTTTTATCTCCCTTTCCTCTACTTCAGAACTACTTTAGAAAATTTAGGGGGCTGATCATACCATTTGTGGTTAAATGTCTTCTTTCACAAGATGCATTTACATATACACTTGATTTATTAGCAATCAGGAGGAGACAGTGTGATTCAGCAGCAGAGACAGATTTAGCACTCCCTTGCTTATCTTTTTTTAGTGTTTTCTGTTTCCTGCTAATTTACCTCCTGCAGTCACAGGCTGTAGACCAACAAATTGTTTTGAGTAACATGAGCATACATTTCTCTTCCTGAAGAATAGGTTTATTTTCAAAACATCAAATTCTTTCTCATATAGGTCAATTTCTGTCAGCATTTTTTTAAATGAAGAATTTTTTTAGAGTAGACCTTGACAACACTGTCTCTGTAAAACCTGAATGCATGAATCCTAATGAGGCAAAATGTTATTTGTACAATTCATTCCTTGCAAAAGCTTGTGGCCTTTTGGATAATAAACCCAGCTAATTCCTATCTCGAATTTTGTAACATCTAGGAGGTGAAAGGCAGCTATGTGGCAAGGTGATGTCAGCCAGCTTTCCTGTAGGTTTTAGATACCTATTTCCCCCCCAGATTTAGCCACCTGCTTATTCCTGTGCAAGCCTTATGCACAGAACATGGTCTCTGGATTAATACCTGCAGCCATTATGTGATTTCCTGTCCCACCAGGAATCAAAGGTCTGACTGTCTGACAAAGGGAGAGAAAAAAATTTCCTTTGTAAGTAGCTTTTAAATCATTTGGAACCATCAGCCAATGACGGAAAGAAAATGTATTATTCCTGTCTTTTGCATATCATACTGATGGATTCTGACTTCAGCTGGAGCATGGGAAGTAAATCTCATTTAAATTTATATTTGATAATTTATATTTAATATTCTTTATATATATACACACACAATATATATTTCATTGACATGTATTAGTCATGTAAGTTGTATTGCCAGGAATAAAAAAAGATCAGAGTACTTCTAGACTAGTGTTGGCAGAGTAATTGTGTCTGTGTTAAGTCTACTGGTATAATTAATCCAATAATCAGGCATTTACGTGCAGTGCCTGGGATACCACTAGTAAAATGCACTGCAAATGTTCAAAAAAAACCCAACCCCTTCCTCTTTGTGTGGCAGGAAGCCTGAAACCTTTGTATGCCCTGTTCTGCCACAGACTTACTAAGTAACATGTGCTTTTCTGTGCCAGGGTTTCCTTTGCTTTTAAGTACCTACTGCCAGGGACCTGGTGAATCTTATGCAAAACACTGATGGTTTATACAAGCATTTCAGCTGTAGGGATACCTAGGAAAGGTCAATTTTCAGCTCTATCTCTCAGAAGGTCTTAACATGATTTAGCTAAGGCATGGATGTGAGAGGTTTGGATCAAAGGAAACATTCAGAAATAGGTGTCATCTCTGTGGTTGCTGGCAGTCAGGGAGATTGGAGAAGAAAAAGCCTGGCTCAGTACTATAAGCAGCTGCTGACTGGAGTTGACTTACCAAGCAATATAGGTTATTTCAAGTTTGTTTTTTCACTTGTTAACTTGATTAAATAATTTATTTATCTACCAAATGAATGCATTATCAATCAGTGACATGTTTTTTATTTTGTAGAACAATAGTGATGTCTTTTGGGTTATTGAGGGTTAAAAATGAGAAAAAGGGAATTTGGGGAAAAAAATGAACACAGGGATTGACTCAAAAACCCCAAACCAATAACCAGTCAAACAAGAATTAAAGGAAAAAGAGCATTAACTATTTAAAAATCTTTGGGAGGATTTTGAAGGGACAATCTTGGAGACACAGAGAAAGACATAAATGGGAAATATTCCTGGGATTATTCTGCATGTCTTCCCTAATGCAGTGAGCAGTGTATGCAGCTCTAAACTGTAGTGCCAATTATACGTAAGTAAATATATGGGATGGGCTAAGAAGCTTCAAGGAAAGGTCTTTGAAATGTTACTGTGTAAAACCATTTTCCTTTTCATGAGCTCCTGTATACTGGACTTGTTTGTTTGCTCCTTTTCAGAGAAAGTGTGAGCATTTGGGTACTTTACCAAGTGGCCTTTGAAGGTCTAACTGGGGATATTTGCCTATGCAGCAGTAGTGATCAGTTATGAAAATGTTCTTTGGTGGATAACATGGCTACAGCAGGCACACTCACGGCTGCAGCCAGCCGGTCCCTCTGTCACAGCTCAAAGATACTTCATTCATTATGATAAGTGAGGTGTCTCTACAAGAGAGATAAGCACTTGACTGTCAGAGTCAACATGGAGCAGGTCCAGTATTTTGAAGGAATATTGCCGTTTGGAAAATCTGCATCAAGAGGAGAAAGCATCTTGAAATAAACAGCAGCTAGAAGTGGGATCTGTAACTAAACAGAGAATGAGAAGTTGGGACTGATGAAATCAAGACAGGCACTAACAGGTTTTAACAGAATCAGGGAAGGGTTTAGGTTGGAAGGGTCCTTCAAGATCATCTAGTTCCAACCCACTGCCATGGGCAGGGACAGCTCCCACTAGGTCAGCTTGCTCAAAGCCCCATCCAATTAATGTAAAGTTATTTATATCCACCAGAATAAGTATTCTTAAACACTGGTCTGGTGCTGGCTGTACTGTGTTTGATTTGTTGAAGTGAAGGTGGCAGCAGAGACCTCTGGGTAACTGCATGTGGAGGAATTGCACTGCTGCCTCCTTAATGCGGTGCAAAAGGTGCCACTGTGTAACCCCTCCCAAGGGTCTGTGCCCTTCTCTGGTGGCATGGGTATAATAATGCCTTGTTTCCCTATAGACTACTCCCACTTAGGTGAGATGTTTAAAGCAAATTTCTTGAGATTTGGTTCTTTCTTTAATTATTTGTTCTTTTCCCCTTCTAGGTTTCAACTCTCTTGTAGGTGGAATAATGGGATTTTCCATCCTTCTTAGCGCAGAAGTTTTTAAACATAATTCTTCTGTCTGGTATCTGGATGGCAGTATAGGAGTTTTAATTGGACTTACAATATTTGCCTATGGAATCAAGTGAGTATCTCCTGATAGCAGGTATTTCAGTTCGTACAGCAGGTGGGCTGTCTCTTTCGGGTGATTAAGCCATAGCTCTTAAAGGCTTACATAACTCCAGTAAAATCAGTTCCTAGAATTTACTAGACTTGTGGCCGGTGCTGAGAGTGTATGGAAAGGGATAAAAGATTGCATCTCACATCAGTTGGAAAGAAGCCAGGGCTTAAAAAGGAATTTGAGTAATTTTAGGAGACTTTTGCATACCTGGATTTGGAAATACAAGGTTTGAAATATTTGAAAAATAACCATGAATCTTGGATAAAATTAGTCCCTGTTGCTTTTATGGCACATTTCTAAGTGCTGTTTTCTTTCAAATACAGTTTAGATTAGAAGGAAGGTGCCCAAGTTTAAAGAATGATGTTGCTAGCGATTACCATCCTAGCCTTACCCTATAGCAACTGCTGAAGTGAATGTTAGCCAGTTGTGTCTCAAGTGTTGTTTCCATTGAATTTTAAGGTGTTTTTTCTGATACATAACACCAGAAATAGAATAAAATCAAACTCTGCTATGTGCTTCATTGCTGCCACAATTTCCCTTGGCTGCATGGAATCTAACAAAGGGTTTTTGCATTTTATCCCCGTTTATGCCATAAGAGAAAGAGGAAGATGTAGCATCTTAGTTAATTGGAATTATGCCTGTTAGAAGCAGACCTTGGCCAGGCTGCAGGAAGCTGTCACCTGTAAGCTGTGTTGGTTTTTTTTAAACTTGGAAACTTAGATTAACATTTAATGGGGAATGCCATTCTTGGAAAAAATCCCTATAATTACTATTTCCATTATAAAATTAACTGTACTGAAAAAATTTAGAGGCAAATCCATACAAAACTGTATATTTAAACATACCAAACAGCATCAGAAACATTGAAAGTCATGCTACACACATGCCATCAGTCTGCATGACAGCACACTCAACCAGCTTGTCACCAAGACACAATGAATGCTGATGAAGGACTAAACTGAATTCTGTTTGTGAAAGTACTGCAATTCTCCTCTTCTGTTAGACACTTTCCTCCCGCAGCCTGCTGTAGTACAGGTTGCTGTAGCAGTCCCTGGGCCCACTAATCCTGCCATGGCTTCTCCAGCCCCAAGTGACTGCAACAGTGCATCTCATTTCTCAGTGCAGGCCTGCAGCCAAGGTTCCTGAAGGAGAGCCCTGCTCCACACAGTTCGTTTTACACACCCTTTTGGGCAGAATTAATTGCAGGGTGGGATTAATTCTGAGCAGGAGAAAGTAAGAGAAGGCTGTTAGAACATCTTTTAACTTGTAACGTAAATTAGTATTTATAAGTAAAGAGAACACCCCTGTTACAGTGCTTTCCTGTCTCTGCATCAACACTCTTGTGCTTTCCTCTGCAGGCTGCTTATCGATATGGTACCCCGCGTAAGGCAGACACGCCATTATGAAATGTTTGAATGAAGATGACACCCTCTCCTCTGTAAGGACTGTAGAACTACAGCATCATACATTTTGGCAAGTGGTGCCAATAGTATTTTACTAAATATGCAGTTTGTTTCCCGTGATCTGGTTTTGTTGAAGTTCGTTTTAATGGGGAATCTCTCTGTAAAACTGGCATATGTGCACACTGCTTGCAATTCAGCAAAACAGCAGCAGCATAATTTGTTTTTCAAGTATGCTCTTGATTCCTGTGACAATAGAAAACATTCAGTTTGCAGTTTTAACCCAACTGCCATGTTGTATATTCTGGAGTGAAAGTGTTCTTAATGGTGTGATAAGCCTGTGGGTAAAGAAGTGCCAGTTTCAGATCTTGGTTTTTTGGGTTGTTCCCCGCCTCCCTTTGGCCTGTATTTTCCCAAGCACATGCTGTAACAGTAGTACAATCCTTGCTAACCTCTTCAGCTAACAGAGTCGTATGTAGAGTCTGGACACCAAGAGCCGTGTTGCTTTAAACACTTAAGTAGCTACTTCCTCCCTCCCATTCCAGCAGATGCACAGAAAGAGCAGGTACAAACCTTTCTGTGACCAGAGAGATACTACTGTGTTTTAATCTAAATTAACTAAAACTATACCTCTACAATTTAAATTCTTTTTTTTTTCTTAACAAGACACCCTTCATAGCTTTGCATGGACCAAACAAGCACACACGGTATTACTGTACAGACCAAAGCCAACAAGTTGTGCAAAGAAGAGGAACTGCTTGACAAATGGGATTGTCACCTCCTATTACACTATACGCAGATGTACCAGCGTGCGTGACTTTGTGGTTGCTCTTGTAGTCTGACGATGGCACAGCAGTGGCTCAATCTTGTGGTGAGATACAGATCTACTTATTAGATTTAGATTGTCCTGTAAAAGTGTTGCTCACCTTCCATCACACATCTTATATATTACTTAATAGCAGGTTAAATTATTAAAGAATCTTGATGTATAATCAATAATCCCGGTATCTATTTTATACAGTATCCACAGCTAACATTTGAAAACTATTTCCAGAATGTATCATAGAAAAAAGTCTTCCTGTATAGCAGCCTATTAAAGTGGATTCTCTGGCTATATACATTTTCTCTTCATTTTGTGTATTCCAGGTTGGTTTTCACAACACAGAACCAGTATTGTTGCTTCTATTTAGCACAGGTGGATAGCAAATAGTTTGAAAAGGACCATGGTAAGTAGCCAAGTTAAGTAGCTAGAAATGGGCATTTCTAGCTACACAACAATGGAGTACACAGACTAGAGTAAATTACAATTAGAAGGTTCAGTGTTTGAAGTACAGTGGGGACACTCATTACAGTGCTGTTTTCACTGGTGCCTTGTGCTGCTTAATATGGTATTTCCCGTCATATGTCACTTAGTATGTTCTCAGCCGGGTACTTAAGGCTCTCTAGCAATAGCCAGCTCCAAACGATGGGTGTAGGAAGGGACCATCCAAAGGTTTCACTGACCTGGCAGCACCTCTGTGAGGTGCACAATATTGAAAAACGATGCTCAGTTTCACTTGAAACAGAAAATTCACAACCAAAGGGTTTTTTTCTGCTGCTGTAATTTGTTTACACATATTTTGGATCAGTTAAGTTTGTGTAACTATTTGCATGCAAACTTTCTAATGTTATCGCTGTCAGTACTGATGCTGCTTGTGCCTTGCTGTCACAGGATGATGTTAGAGATCATCAGGTCACTCAACAGTAAGATGAACATAAGTACAACGCTTGACAAGACAAAGGAGCTACTTCATAAATGCATACAGTGAGGACTTCAGGAGGACTGTAAAGTATAGGAGCCATTGCTGTACACATCCCAGGTGGATTTTTAGAAGTAAAATACCACCCCAAGACCCTTTCTTCCTACATATGTTCCTAACTTGTTATGCTTTTGCTTAGTCCTGATATTTTCCCATTACACTTCCTCTCTAACTCATAGAATCATAGAATAGTTAGGGTTGGAAAGGACCTTAAGATCATCAAGTTCCAACCCCCCTGCCATGGGCAAGGACACCTCCCACTAAACCATGCCACCCAAGGCTCTGTCCAACCCAGCCTTGAACACCACCAGGGATGGAGCATTCA
>JAOEHY010030785.1:0-28108 GCA_025447955.1 Psilopsiagon aurifrons | reverse complement strand
AGGATCACCTCCCTCGACCTGCTGGTCACACTCCTTTTGATACAGCCCAGGATATGGTTGGCTTTCTGGGCTGCAAGCGCACACTGCAGCCGATTCATGTTCATTTTCTCATCAACCAACAAACACCCCCAAGTCCTTCTCCACAGTGCTGCTCTGAATCTCTCCTCTGCCCATCCTGTAGCTGTGCCTGGGACTGTTCTGATGATCTTGAATGTCCCTTCTAACCCAAAGCATTCTAGGATTCTATGACCTTCAGCCACAGAATCATAGAACCGGAGCCTGAATGTAGCTGTATTAGACATGTTATGGTTTTGTTAATACCATTTACCTTCTTCCACTGCTCCAGGGGCTTTACTGCTTCCCCAGATGCTTTGCTAGTTGTGAGAATGACACCTGGGATCTACTCAAAGTGCTGCTTTGCAGGGCCATGCACACCAGCAACCTGTTTGTGGCTGAGACTTCTGGAGGGAAGTGAGGAGACGCACTTGAATGTGGCAAGATACTTACCTCCTAATACAACCTTTGCTGCACAAAAGTCCTAGGCCATTAGAAGTATGTAGGACATTCAAACCAGCACACAGCTCAGGCATTACATAATTCTGTTAAAAAGCTGAGTGTAAATAGGAGCACAGGAGTGCAGATGTGTGCATGTGTGAAACAAAGCTAAGCACTAAGTAAATGACACTTCTTCCTGGAACTCTGGAATGCTCTTAGAGGCTGTAAGTACAAACACCAGCTGTGTAGCCTTTGAAAAGGAGATGTGGTTAAACAAGTTTATCATACTTTTTCTTGTCAGATAAATTTAAACCAATTGCAGAAGCTCTTCAGTTACCACAGGTGCCTCAAAGCATTTCTGATATTAGCAGGTAAATACAAGAATATAACTGAAGTACTTGTGATACTTAAAACAAAAAAGACCCCAGGAAATAATGGTACTCAGAAATGAAAGCAAATACACGCTGATAAAGCCAGCTAGGATCAAAGAGCTTTGTATGAGACATGACAACAGAAGAGAAAATAACTGCTCACCCAATTCACTGAGGACTGTGCTCTAGCCAGCCACCCTCAGTTTCTATATTAGTTTCCTTTATTTAATGGCTGAGCCAGTCAATTTTTCTAATGGTGTTATAACAAGTGTGCTTCCAGCTAAGCTAAGCAAGGGTGGACTTCTTAAAAGCTGGACTAGCTCAGAAGACTAATCACCTGAAACTTGGCACTGGCCAACATAATACTTTGTTTGGTGATCACAGGCCACCTGAGCTTGTCAGCACTGCCAGGCCCTCTTTGTTGCGCACAGGATGCACAGAAAGAGCTCCAGTGTTCCTACAAGGACCAGCTCTGCCCAGTATACAGCCTGCAAACTGACACTGTATTAAAGTCTGGCCAAACTCAGGATTGCAAATTAATCCCTGCAAGTGGTGATAAATCTAAGCAGATGTTTTAAATTTGGCCATATTGTTCAGCAGAGGAAGCTATCAAAACCTCTCACAGTAAGGATTACACCAGCTGCAGTCTTGAATCCCAAGCTCTGCCCCACATGCAGGTTTATTTTAATAATGACAAATGATAATGTTCCACTTATAGATAAAAGACAGATACTTTTGAACGCAGACTGTCATTCAGAAGTCACCAGACTTAACCCTTGCTAATTTAGTCCCATTTTACCTGTACCAGTAGTAGGCAAACTATTCAATGAGCATTATTCAACCACCCTGGAAAAATGGAGCCTCCAAAGTAGCTCCTCAGACATGGGCAGATTCAGCTGTAGGTACCTGCATCAGGGAGTGTGTGCTACGGAGCTCATCACTAGTAATGCCATCTGCATTTCTGCAGCCCCAGCTGCCCAGGAATAAAGGGTAAACATTTCTGGTACTCTTCTTTGTAGGCCAGCTCATGGAGATGCAAGGTCACTAGACTAGTCTATTAATAGAATAGTTTAGGTTGAAAGGGACCTTTAAAGGTCATCTAGTCCATCTATTAAGCCTTAATAATACGCAAAGCAAGAATGTTTGTTCCTAACAAGACATTTTTCTCAGTCAAATTTATACTCAAGAAATAAATGTCTTTTCTACCAATTTTCTTTTGAAGTCACTGAGTGTGGCGTATTACACAGAAGGCCGTGATAGCAGCAAGCTGCCTCTGCAGCACCAAATATAAGGAACCATTGAAGTTGCTGGACCAGAGGTTATCCCTGGGGTGCAGGGACTCGTGTTGATGCTTCAGTCAGAGTCTGCACATAGGAAAGTGTTCTGCTGTGCTCGCAGCACCCATCATTTCTCACTCCTGCTCCCAGGAGTCAGCTGTAGCCCACACTAGGTGCCTTGCCACCAAGTGGTGCTGCAGCAAAGCCCATTGCTGAGCCTGGGCTGTGTTTATAGTAACTAGGCAGGAGTAGCCCACAAAAACACATTCCTGTGGCCTGGCGTCGGGATCCAGGTTACGCAATTGGAGAGCGTAATTAAATCAAATAGCAGACAACCCAGGGATATTTCCCTCTCCTGTTCCTCCCACATTTGGGAGCTGATGTTTTCCTTTCAGCCACAAGACCAGTATTAGAGGCAGCCCTGAAGTTCCTGAATTTCATGCATTTACTGTGCAGTTACCCACCGCAGTGAGCTCACCTAGAGCAGCTCAGGAGAGCCCCCGTGTGCGGGCACCATGTGGGCTGACACCGACACCAACACAACCAACCATTCGGGTACAGGGAGGCTGACAGCACAGTCCATCCAAAGCCTCTAAAGAAGGGCTGCTCTTCTAAGTTACTGTGTCAAGTAAGTAGGGAACAACCCGTTTTGTCACCCAGCACCATTGCCACCACCCCATGTCCTGAACATGCCCCTTAATGACACAGGTCTTACTGGATTGTCACTTGTCACCTCCCTGCACAGCAAGGAGTGGAGTGAAGGCAGCATCTCTTCAAAACTGTCTGAGTGACAAGGAACTCCATTTCCTTTTACTGGGGCAAACCCATCAATCAGAATCCAAGCCTGCAGCGCAGCCTTGGGCAAATCGCATTGATTCCTCCCTCCTGTGGAGGTGGGGAGGAAAGCCAATGGGTGTCTTTGGGGAGTTAGCAGCTTTCACTTCAAAGATCTACTGTGCTGTTACTTACACAGCTGTCGCTGAAACGCTGGAGGCTCAAGCCTTGGTACACATGCTTCGGAGGTAGTATTACTGTTTCAGAGGGTTTGTCCCGTGCTTATTTTGAAGTTTCCCTTCTCACAGAAGCACACAAGGCCAGGGCTCCTCTGAGGGCTGCTGCGAGTCTCCTGGGAGGAAAGGCTGCCGAACCAAGGGTCCGCAAGACAAAGCAGGACATACACTGAGATTTAACAGCTGGAGTCTGTTAGGTGCAAACAACATGCCATTTCTTTGGTAGCAACGATTTACCACCAGGATTTTAGTTAATGGGGATCTCCATAATCAGTAAAATCATAAAATGTGCAAGTCCTGACAAGCATAAACATCAATATGGGGTATTGCAGGGCGGTAAATGGGGCTATGCCATCCCTTGCACACTGACAAGGAAGTGTCAGTGTGAGGAGAGGCTTCTGAGAGTCACAGAAGCCAAGTCCCAGCAAAATGTTTCCATCTGTGCACTCTCTCCCAGACGGCGTTTGACTAAACCCAGTTGAAGTGTGTGAGAGTTGAAGTATTTAGTATTGAAGCTCCCCCAATGATCTTTCCAATACAGCTGCATGGTGTGTGTGGTTTTTCATTCCAAGTTCCAGTTTTTATACACTTTTTTTCCATTATGTGACTGCAGCTCAGCCCACATCTGACTCTGTCTACTCACCACTTTACAGATGTCTCCTTATAATGTCAGCGCTGAACAACAATTAGGGGATGAAACAGGAAAGAAAACATTTCCAAAAATAACCAGAACGGGGGGCTGAATGAGCGGTGTCCTGTAGGAAACACTTGGGAATTGGGGTGTGTTGAAGAGCAACAAAGGACAACAAAACTTTCACCCGTTACAGCCTGAAGTGAGGTATGCCAAGGAAATAACCCACAAAAAGCGGCGACTGGTGAAGGATATTCATGTTCTTTACCTCACTGAAACAGCAATACAAGGCTCTTGTAGAAGCAATGTAGCAGAAAGCCTTTGTGCATAGGTACAATGCTCTAAAGTCCTGAATTGTGGCCAGTAACCAGACCAGCCAGCTGACTAGCCAATGCCAAGTCAAAAACATCCTCCCAGTCTGCACACACTTTACGTTCTGCTTCAGTCTGACATTATTATTTACACTATTACTTCACCAGTGTTGGTGTGTCATTAACTGGGACAGGGAAAATAAAAAAGATCCCAAGTTGATAGTTCCTGGCTTCTGCACCATTCAGATTTCACATTACTCACTTATGTGTGGCCACATTTGAAAAACCAAACCTCCACACAACAAACTTAGGAAGAGGCATTGCAGGAAGCGAGCAGTTGCTTCTCTCCAGTGTTGTTTTAGAAGTACATAG
Source organism: Psilopsiagon aurifrons (assembly GCA_025447955.1). Taxonomy (NCBI): domain Eukaryota; kingdom Metazoa; phylum Chordata; class Aves; order Psittaciformes; family Psittacidae; genus Psilopsiagon; species Psilopsiagon aurifrons. Next base: position 23,641 of record JAOEHY010030785.1, on the reverse strand, counting down.
CAACTGTGCTACAAATTGACATTTTTTAAACAGAAAGAGCTGGTCTTCATTTTGTTTTTTGGCTGGTTTGGTTACTTTACTATTTGTTTTATTGCTGCATACTGCTCCCACGTTAATTGTTCTGTTAACCCCCAAAACCTCTTACCATTGCTAGCAGATGCTCACAACAGCAAACCCTTCCCTCAGGCTCGGCAGGGCTAGCAAAAACTGAGGTGGGAGAAAGAGCCTTTTGGCAGAATTGGCTCAGTGAAGTAACCTGGCATCCTGTATCCTGTAAGGAGCTCCATTGGACATTTCTGCTGTACATCTTTTCTGATAGATCTGCTTGTAACCTCCAAGGTGATTTAAGGCAGCACTTTTCAAGTGCACTGAACACCCGCTCCACTCCCCCCAGGCACAAGTTACCATCTCTCAGATGATTTTGGTGGACAGACCTTCCAGGGCCCCTCTCGGGTGGTGGCTCCAGCTGCCAAAACCACAACCTGCCGCAGGAGTGATGCCGACTGAAGGAAGGCAGGCATGGAGTCTCAAGTTTCGTGCTTGAATTTGTGTCCCATATGCAAGTATTTCGTAAGCCATCCAAGCCTTTTCCATTTAAACTTGGATCTTGAAAGGCAACACCCTCTAAAGATGTTATTTTACAACACAGCTTTTATTTTTGAACTCCATAGTGTATTGCACTCGTTCATCTTGTATATCTGTGCACCAGTGGGCAATTCCAGAGTCTGTCTTGGGTGCTGGAAATCTCTAGGAAGTGAAGAATTGCTACCTACTGCTGTGACAGATCTGCCCCTTACAAGGAAGCTTGAATGTATCCATTATCCTACCTGGGTTTAAAGCAAAAAGACAATTACTTACCTGTTGTCCTTATGGCCAAGGTCACAAGCGTCAGCCACCAACACAAATGCCCAGCTGCAGAATTGCAAGGACAAGCCACACAAATGCAATTTTGGATCAATGTCAGCTCACAGACTTCCCATTTAAGCACAAAGCAATCATCAATCCAAATCACACAAGAAAAAGGTTTATTGAAAAATAAAGTTCTCCCTAGGTTTTTTTCTACAACAGTGAAAACAAAGCATTTTTCTATGCCATTAAAGTACAGACATTTACTCTTCTAGAAAAAAAAAGTAAATTAAAACCTTCCCATCCTATTGAACCCCAGGAACGTGATGGTATCTGAACCACTGTGTTCTGTTCTTTCTGAATTAAACTGCTTGAACATAATATACTGGAACACCACCATTTAAATAAAACACAGGATCGACCTTTCAGGAGAAAACCCAAACCAAACACACATAGCACTGGCCTGACCCTGAAGTTCTCATGTACGTACAAGAACTCTGTCTCCAGCTCATCATCTGCAAAAAGCAGCAATCTTCTAGTTTTTACAGATTTCAGGAGTTGTGGGGTTTTTGTCCAGTTTACAGTGCTGCAGAGATTATTCAGATTCTGACCCCCTTCACCCACGGAGAGAGAAAGTTTCCTCCAGGAAATGATCCAGACCAGAAAGAGGTGCCCTGAACCGTCCTCTGCTCTCCTCTTTCCCCCTGCAGCCCTCAGCTGAGCAACCTCAGGGGGATAACTTCTCCAGGCTCAAGTTAGCTTTGCAAATACTCCCGTACATTTTTTAGCTCTCTTAGAATCTTTAGGGTAACTTTTCTGACAAAATTTGGTAAAACTTGTCATTTCCTCCTCCCCTGCTGTATTCCTCTGCAAAAACCAAATAAACCCACAGCTTCTTAAAAAAGGTCTTCGCTGTCACTCTGCTGCAACAGACCAATTAATGAATGTAACAAATTAGTTCTGGGTATAACCCTATTAAAAATAACTGCCTTCACACAGCAATTTAACTTGATTTATTGTGTTCCTATTTGATGCCTTGAACTACTTTGCAGCTGCTGGAATCCAAGCCAGGATGTGTTGCATGCCTTTTGCCAAGTGCACAAATGGCTCCATAAACACCATAACCTTATTTACACGCTCTCCTTAAAGCCAAGGATTTTGCTGGCTCCTACAGGACCAAGCTGGCCACAACTGGAGCAGCACTGGCCAAGGGCTGGCATTTGCAGGCATGACAGCACAGTGCAATACAGATGGATTTTCCCATACAAAAGAGGAGCAGCATGTTATCATGCTGTAAAATGCAAGAACAGCAAGGTCTGTGGTACTTCAGCTCTGTGAGTCCATACACAAGGTGACAAATTCTGCTCCCATACACTGTCCACAAAAGTTAAATGGCACGTGCCCCAGACGCCCCAGAGAGAAGGGTGTTACCTGAATTTTCCTAAAGCAGTTTCTGTGTGTGGAAGGTGGAGTTACTGTTCATTTTATTGAAACTTTGAGGACCTGATTTTATTGACCCATTTAATAAACAAGTGTCTTAGTGCTGTTGAGAGACGTCTGCTGAACTAGACATGCTATTTTATGGTCAGAGCTGCATGAATATGCAAAGGATTACACCTACAAGATACACTGGCAACAGTTGCACTTTGTTGGTTTTCCCTGGAAGAAAGAACATGAATGATGCCTCCCACCTGAGGCATTCTGGAGTTCAGCTGCTAGTATTTTCAACACATTCCCACAGTAAACATTTCACACTAGATACACGGAGTCTGGTCTTCACACATTCTATTTAAATATAATCGGAATTTACAAACTCGTTTTAAAAAACCCTCTAGATCTGCTTAAAAATATGAAGATGGGATTTAAGTCATTGCCCATAAACTGGTATGTTTCGATGTTACATTTACAGCAATATTATTGAAAGTGGATCTCAATGCAATCCTGTCTGTCCCTGGCCTTTTCAGCCTGAACAAAAGCATATGCCTGTCAGGGTGTTACTCCCCTCGACTTTACAGCAGTCTCAGAAACTGGGACCACGGGAAAACTACAAATAGAAAGAGATCACAAGTCAAAAAGTTGAAGGCATAGTAGCTATAGGATGAACGTCCCAAAGAAATAGCCATGCCAAAATGTTAGCACCCCCAGAAAACAGCCTGTGAAATTGGAAAGGCTCTTGAAAAATAAAACAACAAAACAACAAATACCACAAACAAACAACAAACACCCACCCCCCAACTCCAAACTGCACTGAACAGCTATTTAACCAGGTTTTCGCCTAACACTTTAACAATAAGTAACATCAACTTAGAAATGACACATGCTGCAACAGCAAGCAAAGCTGGCTGATATGTGCACAACAGAAACTGCAAGTATTTGGTCTTGTATGATACACTGCTTTGTATTAAAAAGGGAGAGATGCTTTTTTAATTTGAAGAAAAATTAATGGAGGAGTTCTGCTATCACTGCAGCCACGAGTGGGAGTCACGAAGTTAATTAGACCTGGATGAGATTCTATCCAGCCTGACTCATGCCATTTATTTTACTGGCAAAATCTGGTCCTGAAATGCACCATGAGCAGAACAAATACCTGAGAAAGCAATTTGGACTTTGTTTACATGAGAAGCACTGCACACTCATAAATCATCTTTGTAATTTAGATGGGCCACTCACTTTCGCGAGGGAAAGGCATGTCTTCCTGTCAGGGATCAACCAAGGACTTTGACTAGCATTATAAAGGACAGTAGTACAGTGTGATTAAGTGAGGAGAGAAGCCATCAGCTAACAACATGATTTGTGGCTGATGCCAAAAGAAACTCTCAGCAATTCTGAATGCTTGCCGCTAAGCAAGTTACAAAAGCTGGCACAGGCAGTGGGGAGCAAAGCTGAGTGGGGAAGACCCCGAGTCCTGGGTTTCTCCACATCCTCATCAACTGAAACCTCAACAGTAGTTACTGTACAAAACACTCTTCTTGCAGAAAAGTAGTAGTAGTAAAAAGAAAACCATCTGCAACAAGCGGAATATCCAGAGTTCCCTCTGCACTGAGCTGTATCACAAAATGACTGTATTCTGGTAGCACCAGGAACTGCCCCATACACTTCCATGTCTTTATCCAAAACCCCAATACCTCCAGCATTTAAATGTGTATCTTCAATTTTCCTTCTGATCAAATCAGATATGGCTGTTTCTAGATGTTTTCTGTTAGCAGTGTCTCCTTGGGGAATGAAGCAGCTTTAGCTTGCTCTCTGGTCATTAAACAGACAACCCACCCCAGCAGGAGCTCCCATGTCAAATTACATAGTAAAGGGATTTCTGCTTGCTGAAGTGACGTTTAGCAAAAACTAAGAAAGTTATACTATCTTTTATCTTATTAACCCTTAACTTATGCTTCTAGAACAGAATTCTCCACTACTTAAAAACATTCTGAATTCATACCACTAAGCTGTAAAGTCATCAAGCACTATTTTTACCTGTCATTAGTGTTCCATTATACTTGTTCAGACAGCATCCGTATTCCAAACACTCAACCAAATCCCAAAGAAAGTAAAAGGCACATAAACATTAAATATTTGTGGGAGAAACATAATCTGATACAAACAAGCAAACACACTGCTGCAACTATAAATTATAAAAAGAAACATAGAAACTAAGCAAAAAAAAAAAAAAAGGCAAAAAGCAACTCTATTTATACATGTGCAAATCAACTTGCATATATGAAATAAATGAGGTTTTTATTGGCATTTTCAAACAGTGTGTATTTACCAACTTCACCTTTCAAAGGCAAGCCTTTTCTGTTAACTTTAATAAATACGTAAATGCTTCGCTCAAGTTTTCTAATCTCATAGGAACAAGATTTTTGAAAAAAAACCCAGGTCACATACAAAATTACAAAATTTTAAACCAAAGAATGTCTTGATATGAGAGATATGCGTAAAAGCTTGGAAAATGGTTTTATATTCAACTTTCTACTTTTTTTTTCCCCTCAATCACTGATCAATATATTCAAATGCAATTCATGCAAGAACCTGATTTCTGAGGAAAGGAAGCTGCAAGCTTTACTGTCTGACTGAAAAACAGCAGCACAGTCCCATCGCTAATATCCTTAAGTGCAAGAACTGGACTACACCTAGTTCTTTAATTAGGGAGGAAAATACTTACAGAACTCAGACAGGAGGCTGCCCTCGATCCTGAAATGTGGATATATATTATACAGCTTAGTAAATCATTCAAACTTTTAAATAGTCTGACATGGATACGCCTGAGTGCTTATCAATGTGTGAACAAACACTATAGTGTGATGCGGGAGTGCTGTATCAGGCTTAGCCAGTGCTGTTTACAAAGTTTATGTGCTTACAGTTCTCACAGGATAGTCTCCTCTTACAGAAATATAGACCAAAGCTGTCTTCAGAAAAGTAACCTTTCTTCTGAAAAGAGATTTTAAAATTATTAATAGAGCCCTATCAAATTACAGTTCTTGATCCTTTTTGAAGATTAATGAGTCTTCTCTATAGATTCCAGTGGAAACAGGATGAGACCCAACTGATTCTGAAGGCAGTTTAGCTACCCTGTCCCTAGCTGAAATGCAAGAGGCATTGACGCTTACCATTTCCTTTTTGCAGGACACAGTAATTCACTTTAGTAGATTAGAAACAGTGCTACAGCATGAAAGAAACAGCTTACAACACTCTTCCTGCTGTGGTAAAGGCAAATGTAGCACTGAGCAAAGCACTAGACCAGAAAATCCTAAAAATACACAAACCCTTCCATCTTTAAAGGTTTAGAGGCAAAACAAAATGCAGTAGGCCATGTGGACCATACAGTGTGTGTGGGGGAAACAAGCATATATGTATTTACAGCAAAGAATCACACTACAGCAAAAATTAAGGGTCTTGCATTCTGTAAGTGTGCACCTAGAACTCTTTGTTCCCAATGTACTTCGGTACTCTCATTCCAAACTAAATTCCTGCCTGAAGAACCTCAGGCTGAAATGGTAAAGGCAAGTTCTGCTGTTGCCTTTACTTTCAGCACCAAGTATACATATACTGTGATACTCTGGATGTTCCAGAGTCACAAATATGCACGGGTATGTGGGGAGTATTTTATATAAATACAACGTGAATTGTTGCACCTGTTCAGATTGATTTCCAATTCTCCTCCCCCGACTTTTCCAGGGTATTAGAACTACTGCGTATGACATTTGCGCTGACTGAAGCAAATGCTGAGCTATGGTAACAGTAAGGATTTCCATACTTGTTTGTTTTCATTTCATACAAAAGGTTTGACACCCATTATAGAACCAGCTGTTCTGTTTCTGGAATATGACTCTAAAATACAGCAGATTTCATCATCATCACAACCCAGTTACGGGTGACCTTGCTCTCCACCAGCTCTCACATACCCTTTTTGGATACTCAGCAGTCTCTCAGGATTAAGCTACTGTGTAGTCCACAGCAACGTTACGGGGTGTAACAGGGAAACTGAGTGCTGACACAGGAAAGAAAAAGCTTGAAAAAGCTAATTCAGTGCTTTTAAATTGAAAATTTAAATACATATACTGTTCTGTCCTCTTGTCTGGAGAATTTATCCGCAGTGAAAGAGCATTTCCCTTGCTTGGTCTTTGGTAGGTCAAGAGATACATTGATATTCACACACAGGTAATGAATGATGGTCACAAGAAAAATCTGAACCAACCAGATACATCCTTCACATTGATAAAAGTTTTTTTCCTGCATGGTCAAAGCATGTCCAAATTGTATACCTGCAGACTATGACTGCTTTCAAAATACACTGCAGGTTTGTTTCTCCCTAATCTCAGCATATAATTTCCTGACTACAAATGGTGCTGTCAAGCATGCCATCTTCTGCTGTGAAAGTAACAAAAATTACCTCTATGAACCATGACAGTTCAGAAGAGTTAACTTGCTGCTCCAAAACAAATGAAGTTTGAATTCCAAACTCTTGAATTGCTTTATTCTAAATTTATAACTGGTGTGCCTGCTTAAAGAAAAAGTGAAAGGAAAAAACTCTCAACAAACTAGAAACACCCCCCAAAACAGGAAAACAAAGAACCTATGAGACTCATCAATGCTTTTCTTAGCAGTTGTCTGTCTCCTCTTACTTGATCTTCAGACAAGATTTCTCTTTAAAACCTACCTAGTTATGAAGACATTTTACATTTCTACCATACAATAATTATAGTTAGCTTAGTTTAACCTTTCTATGTCATTCAGCAACACTTTAACTACTGGAAGCCATAGCAGACTGAGGCTCTAACGATAATATTGCTCCAATGATGCTGAATACTTTTTGCTTCACACAGTATTTCTAGTAGACAGACTATAACAGAAGCATGGGCAAATTCGAAGGATTACTCTCTAAATGGGACCAGTAAACTGTGACAAGTCCATTCCCAAAATGGCAGTATGTTTGTGTAGCTTTTCCACACTGAGGAATGCCACAACTGTAGTCAGTTGTCAAGCCACCGAGATGTGTCAGACGCTGGCAACTTCTTGTTTGCTCATTCATGATACTCTCGGGTTAGACTGCTCTGATGCAGCAGCTCTGATGCAGACAATGCCTTGTTGTGTACAAAGATTAAAAAAAGGAAAAGAAAAAAAAAAGAACTGGGCCCAGCTATCCCAAGAACAGGGTACAGAGTTCTGAGTCCGAGTTCTCGTGAAGTAAACGACTTCATAGCTGTTCACACTAAAACAGTACCCAAACCAGTGCACTTAGAATAAAACATCAGTCCTCCTGCCTCTGCACCCCTGCCCTCAAGCACACTTTTCTCAATTTTCTACTGGAATGAAGTTGAGATCCTTCAGCTAACCATGATGGGGGATGGCCTAACTCATTACAAAAATAGAAAACACTTCACCCAAACAACACAACAAAAAAGAAGTTTGATGGGTCTGGGAATTTTCTATGAACTATTCTGTGCAGTTATCTTCAAATCACTGTAGAATATGAAACTCCTTTCTCTTCGCAACCACATGAACGAATCTGAAGAGTTGCACTGCAAATGTTCTTATAGGAAAAAAAGATCAGTTAGCTGTTTGTTAGGAATCCCTCCTCTCTTAGTAGATGATTCTGCCCAGCAATGATAGCTCTGCCTGCAGCAAAAAACCTGGACAAAAGTGCAGGAAGTAATAAGTAGCTCCTCTCAAAACTACTTACATTTTGTCCTCAACTCAAAAGAAGCTCTGCTGCTGCTATAGGCAGTCTTTACAAAGCGCAACCTGCCCCTTAATATAGTCTCTGCACGGGCAGATTCTTCTGTGGGTGGGGTGGGAACCAGCACAGCTGAACAATAAGAGATCACCCTGGAAAACACAGTGCTTCCTTCTTCCATCGAAAGAGGGGACCAGAATATCATTTGCGGACTCCATGGTGACACATTCGATATTATGCCTAAAAAGCAAAGCAAATGGTCTAAATCACTGTGGAGTTTACGGGAGTTCAGTACAGTTTTCATTCTTCATGGCTAAAACAAAAATAAAATCCTATATTAAATCCTAAATCAAGTACACTTAAGAGTTACAGATTCCCAGAACACAACTCGTTTTTGTCTGCTTGCACAGATTCTCTCTGCAGAGGGCAGTACAGCCTTTGCTGCTCTCCTAAAGATTAATGAAACATGTTAAAAAGTTAAAAAACGCTTTTGATTATTCCCCAGAGCACAGTACTTAAAACACACCATGGATTTCTAGTAAGACAAAACCAAAGAATATGAAATTGGGAGATACCCTCATTGATTTCAGCAAGGAAGACCCACAGGCGAGCCCCACCATGCTAGGCAGCCCTGGACAGCTCGAGGTGAGGTAGCTCAGCCAAACTATGAAGATGAGGCGATGCTGCTGTGCAGCAGAAGCTGGTCAGTACAGGACCTGCTGTTCTGGGGAGCCAGCTAGTGCAGGGCAGTTGAAAACATTAAAATTCCAGTTGCTGTTTTCTGACCACAAAGCTTAAGCACGAGGGTAGCATTTCCAGTGGGGGCTTGTTTCTCACTTATTCTGAAAACACTGGTAGCTTTCAGCATTTAACAGGGCTTTTTTTCCACAGAATTCCAATGTTGTCTAGACAGCTAGAAAGGAAGCCTGACAAAACTTTTCTATGAGCTGCTTCTGAATTCCACTGGGAATTACAATTTTTCAAATAAAATACAAAAATAAAACCTTCAAGAATTTAATTTAGCAAAAAAGCGGAGATAGAAAACCTAGAAAGCAGATTCCCTAGCAGCCACTGGTTGGAGCCAAGCCTTGAGTGCTTTGTTTTCATTCTGAAAGAAACACATATTCCTACAGAGGCAGCACCTGAAAGCAACATTAATTTTCTTAATGCATAGCTGGTGAGCTTCAGAAATTGACACTACCTCTCATGCACAAGGGTTTACAATTCTTTATGTAGGACAATACTGACAAAAGGTCTGCAGAAACAGTAACTGCTAACTGCCAGTGAACACAGATGCTTCAATATGGATGTTAATCATGACCAAAGAGGAAGCTCAATAAATAAAAGCAATGTTTTATAAGTGCTATATTTAAAATCATGTAAGCAACTGACAGAAATCACACAATATGTACTGAGTTCTGTTTACTGCAACAAAATGCATTTTATTTCTGACCCAGCTGAGTGAGCACAACTAGGATTAGTGTTCAGAGTCATGTAAGTTCACTAACTCTCAGAAGGATACGGCAAAAGCTGTGGCATAGTGCACCTACTCAGCCAGGGCTGCACCAGCTCCATCCAAACCCAATTATAGTCCCAGCATCTGGGATCCCAGCAGCACAAGCATCTTTACGCAGTGCAGGAAACCCAACATCAAAGGGCACTGCACAGTGCACGCACAAGGAAATAAGGGGGAAGGAAGAGATGTATATTTTTGGCCTTGGTACTGTCTCACTGCAAAAACACATGCTACGTGGAATGGCACTCTCAGCACAGCAGTAGCTTCTACCATCCGCAGCTATGAAGGACTGAGACCTATCCACACAGCTTGCTGTTGCCAGCCAGCCAGCACTCCTCTCCCTACCTTCCCTTCTCACAGAATTTGTACACTAAACTTCATGTGTGTCAAAAAACAGTGCACTAAAACAAGACTAAGTAGTATGTTTGTGCTTTTCAATACTTACCTAAGTAGAGCTTTGTCCTTGTTGAGATGCTGAAAGAAGGAAGGCTCACAGATGAGCTGGCTTTCCTGACAAACCTGTTTACAGGATTTTCCAGGTTCAGCAATTTTTACTTGAAGGGCACTTAATGGGGGCCACATCACTTGCCCGTGACAAAAATCCTGCAGTAACAGATCATAGTTTATCATGATGCATCCAGTCCCTTGACGGTAGTTTTTCCCATTAGTAAAATAAGTAGTTCTTATCACTCAAACACTCATTTTGCAGTTCTTGTGGTTGTATCAAAATCATTAATTTAAGCACATTTTAAAAGAACATTTTTTTTTTTTAGCATGAAGGAACCGTCACCTTTTATAGTTACTGGAAATGTGGTACTATCATTCCTCCCAAAGAAGCTTCTTCCCTAGTTTCACCATTTTTAATTTATCATGAACAACTCTGGCTAGTCTCTATTTCCACACACCAAACCCATTTTGGCTTTCTCAGTGATTCCTGTTTCACTAACTCGGTGCTAGCAGAACTGTTTCCTTAGATATCTATTTTCTAAGTGATACTTAGCACAGGGATCAGGAGGAAGTTCTGGTAGGAGAATTCCAGAGACCTGGTACCTGGTAGGTGAGAAATGTCTCAAGTGGCCCATGTAGAGAGCCATGTGGAAAGGATCAGGGGCCAACTCTGGAATCCACACAGGGCAATGTAAAAGTTATACTATATATCTAAGAGCACTGTTCAAATGCTTCTTGAACACTGACAGGCCTGGGGCCGTGACCACTTCCCCGAGGAGCTTGTTCCAGTGCTTGACCACTCAATAATGAACTTCTGAAGTCCCCCTAATGCAGCTCGGAGCCATTTCCTCATGCCATATTTTGGGGAAAAAAAAAAATAAATATCATTTTAGAGTATATTTCTGGCAGAATAATTTTAGCAGCATCTGAAAAAACAGGTTAGTAATGGGCAGCTGGAGGTACTTTTTCACGAGGCTGTTTCAAAAGTTCATTTTGCTATTTGAACTGAAGTGCCCTGCTTATTCCGTCCTTTCATAAATCAGTATTAAAAATACTAGATGCAGAAAAAAACCTGTATACTTTCAAAATCCAATCTGGTACTGTAATATATATTATATAATACTGTAATATGTAGTAATGTTGTAAGTACAATATAACACTCTACTATTGGATTGTATTCAGAGCTAATGCAGGCAGAAAACAAAGCTTTTTGAAGTGAATCACTTGTGAGGCTTCACCATTTGCTGAGGGCTTCAGCTTTAAACATCTCTTAGCTGGAAATTCTTCCCCCAGACTGGGCACAGGCTCCCCTTGCCAGTCCTTAGCTTAATGGGAAGCCTTCCCCTAGCTTACACCACCTTGAAGCATGTCTCACAGTACAACACCTTCACAGGTACCAGCACACAGGGCTGTGCTTCAGTTTGCTGTCTCTGGTTAGTTTTGCTATCAGCCATCAAAACCAACCTGAATTTGGTATCTTCAGTCTATCTTGCCACACAACCACATGCATAAGGATGAAATAAAGAAAAGATGGTATTTAAACCAGAAGGCTAAGCTTCACAAGAGACTGCATTTATGCTTATTTTACCTATCACCACAACCTCAAGGTAAGACAGGCTTAGCCCTGCCATCAAAGGAGGTATTCTCTCTTTGGCTTTTCTTGCTCTTGGAGGAATGTGCTTGCTCTACTCCCTCTGCCACACTCCGGTGCTCAGCTGACCCTCTGCTGAGCCAAATCAATTTGGTAACCTAGTAGAGCCCTGCCAAAACCATTTTCTGCTGCGTTAACTAATACTCCACTTGACCACATCTTTCAAAGTCACCGTATCTGTTGCATCAGCCCAGCCTGCCTCATCAAGCCGCTCTCAGGTTTGCAACAAGTAATCCCACAGCTGCTTCGGTTGCAGTTGCTTGGCTGCTGCTTTGATGGCAGGGCCAACTTTAGCAGTCCCACCCTTTGGCTCCCATTCTATGCTGCCGCTTCGAAGAGCTAACACAACTGTTTGTACAGCCACAGAACAAACAGGATCAAGGGATGGGTTCAGCAGATAGAACAGATGCACTTAACAGCCACGCAGCACTGCTGGCAAGGGTAGCGCACTGCCAGGAAGGAGTGGTGGCACTGCTAAACATGAAACCACAGCTCACAGTAGTTCTCTTGCTTCAGACCCTCAAGACCTTCTGCTCAGCTGTCTGAAGACTTGGGGAATTCACTAAACCTTTCTTGTGAACACTGTTCTCCCTCCTGACCTGAGCCAAGGCCCCAGAAGGGGAACTCCAGACAACTTCTTTAAATCCCAGAGTTTTATTGTCCCATATGGTGACTATGGGTGACTGTACCTGGCCCCACATCCTCTTCACATTCAAACATCCCATTAGACCACGTTCTTGTAGTTAATGCACTCCAGAACCTCTGAACTAGACCAATTCCATGCACCTTTGTTCCTGTTCCAAGCTTGTGCTGCTTCCTCTATGCTGCCTCTCTCCCACTGAACGCTCTTCAAAATAAGTTCTCAACCTTTGTTTTTGCTTCATGTGACATTGTTAATCAGGCACAACGCCAAACACATGCAGTTAATGATGATGCTTGAGCATCCTGGGGGCTGTGAAACAGTAATGGCTTTTGACAATTAGTCAAAGCAATGAACAAAATTACAATGCTCTATTTATTTCTGAGAAGCACGAAGTATAGGCCAGGGCTCAGCCCTTGGAGGAGGTCCAGAGAGGAGAAACGGGTTTGCCCCACAAACACTATCTCTAGATTGTCTCCTTTTCTCCTTTACATTGAGCTCCATTTCTTCCAGTATTGACAAAACCTCTCAATTATAGCTAACTCAAGTAGAAGAATCCAAAGAAGCAGAGGCACTTTTCAAGCTATGTCACCAATACAGAAGTGAAAAGCTTAAAGCGCTTATTGTCAGGAAACCGGAAATAGCTGTTATGTTAACTACATTTCTGACCTTAATTCTTTATTACTGTATTTAATATCATCCATTTTCAGAAATACAGGCACAGAAGCATGTCCAGTGATTTCGCTTTAAAGAAATCCTGGCAATTAATTGGCATATCAGAGAAAAAGCTTGTTCTTATCTATCTTCTGCAGCAGCCAGAACAAAAGGCAGAGCCAGCACTGCAGCAGATCTGGCCTTGGGCAGAAGTCCAAGCAAACACACAGTTTCTAGAAATCAGGATCCCATAGAAATCTCTGCAGTTTATTACTATAACTCAGTGTCTTCTGCTGCTCTCAGCTGGTGATAATGCACGGGGACCAAAAGCCCTTTAAGAAACTGGCTTCTAAACCATTTAAAACTTTGCCAATTGAAACTAAATACTTGAAAAATCTGCCTAGAGGCTTTAGCGTAAGTGCAATTCTACGACAAACACATCTCTGTATTTATGTGATATCTCATGATCAAAGACTTTTTCTGTGTGTACAGAGTTAAAGAAGTCACATGTACACTGCAAAATTAGTTTGCCTTTCTGCTTTGATTTAACGCCAAGGACAGCACAGCTACTACTTCTACTTGAATGGCAAGAATGCTTTAAAATTGAGAGGGTCCTCCCTTTCCAACATAAAACAGTCATCCACAATTAAAGTTCATACCTGTCTTTCAATAAATGCATTCATCCTCTGAAGCATTCCCTCACACGTAAATTCATAGGGCAAATAAGGGTCAATCTGTGGAAATACAGTGTGATAAGGTTAGAGGGTCTTTTCTTTAAATGAGCTTTGAAGTGAGCTGTGTGGTAGCTGCTTGCATTCCAAATGCTACACTACAGCCTAAACAGCAACAGTAAACCCAAATAAACTCATTAAAAAGTCACCATTTTGCAAAACCATCAGCAATTTAAGCTGATCTTTTCTTGTAAAGGTAATAAAAGTTGCTCAGTGATTATTTTAAGGAAACTCATGTTATATTGCAAAAGAATACATACAAAGCTACCCTGAGACCCTAAGGGATTTCAGAGCTCCTGTTTTGACTAAGTTTCAGTTCTGGAGATGAAGTGAAAAATGAAACATTAAGGCAAAAAAGGAATGTGATACCTTTGAAAATTACTTCAAACTTCCCCCACACACACCCTGCCCTTGAAGCACCCTCATTACAATTCCACACTGTAAGTGCACAAGTGCCTCAGTGGCAGCTATGTCAAGGCTACAAAATCAGCCAAAAGAGTTGAGCACGTATTTGGACAGCCTATAACGCCCTAAGAATCAGCTCGGAAACTTCCTCACTGAATGCACAGAAAACACAGATTGCTGTATCATTTATGTATCAAAATCACAATGCTATAAAATTCACTCATACTCATTTTTTCATGTAAAAAACTGATATACCCACTACAAAATCAAACCACGATAATTAGATAACCACAGATACATAATAACATTTTTCCCCACCCAATATCCTATCAAATTGCAGCACTCTGCTTTAATTAGACTAAGGAGCACTCAACATATTGTACACAATGCACCCTTAAGTGCTGATGACAAACGGAGGTTACATTTCTCACCTTTTGATTCAAAATTGATTTCACAGCTTTCTCAACTTCAGAAAGATCGTTGATGTCTACAGTCCACACATGGGGCTTCCCAATGTAAACTTCAGCATAGGGATGCTGAGATGTCAACTGAAAGGAAGAAATGATACTGGTAAAAATCACTGTGTCAAGATGTCCTTCCTCTCACTCTCTTCATCAGAGCTTTTGGATGAAATCTGCTAGGATAACACAAGTATTCAGCCAGAATCTAACAGCGCCATTCCTTCTGAGTTATCCTTCAGATTTTCTGCATTTAAATTTAGAGAGTGAATTTAGCTGGAAAACCGAAGATAAGATAACGAACAACACAAGTAACATTTGTGCTCCTCTAATTTGTGGCTTTGATCTTCATAATGACCTACATCACAGAAGAATTGATGCTTACTGAAATTATGCTTACAATGTGACCCTTTCTCCCCAGAGCTCATTCACAGAGCAACTGTTTTCATAACCTGTAATTGCTAGCAGTCCTGGTTAGACCTGCCTGACTGGCTTCAAGAGATGTCATCCTCACCCTGCCTCACCTTCAATGGCCTCACCCTGTCTCTTCTTCAAATTTCAACCATTTCCAAGATTCTGTGAGTAGTAGAAAATAAAGGATCATTTCTATCATTTAGGATGAATTCTGACTTGCGTTGATGATAGTGCAAGAGTACTTTGACCTCAGTAAGAGTGTTAACTTGTAAATATTTTACTCACCACTCTGTGAGAAAACAAATGCAATAAACACCCAAGTAGATAACAAAGAAAAGTATCAGAGATTGCTTTCAGAACTCCCAGGATGGCACCAACATTTTGGGGACAGGAGTGAGAACATGCAAATGAATACACCAAGAGGAAGCAAAAGCTGGAGAAGAGAGGGGAGTGTTCCACACAAGCCTCAGAAGACAATTGCTTCTTAAAAAAATAAGACCCCCCACACCCTATGGGACAGATTATTCATAGACAATTTTTATACAGTTGCATCTTTATGCACGATATGAAGAAAAACGTAGACAGTGCAAAAGATCTGAAGTACGAGACGGTCGGTTGGAAAGAACCTTCTCCTGCACTGGGCATAGACAGTACTTGATCTCCTCCTCAAGTGAATGTAAGGAAGAACTTTAGAAAAAATGTTGCCTATTACAGAGTGCTTGTGGACAAGAGGAGCCAGTCTTAGAGTTTGGTATGGGATCAGCTAGCATAATTCTGTGCTTTGAGACCAACGCTCCGGGGAGCTCTGTGCAGGTTACACCTTTGGATGCAGGGCAGTGTGGTGGTGAGAGTTCATGGACTGGCTGGAAGACTACAGGTGCTGGGCAGTAACTCGGGATGCTCCTGCACACAGACAGCTACCATAGCTGCCCACATTCACCTGCAGCCCACTGCACCGTGCTCCCATTGGCGTATTTTAAATTCCTCCAGACAGTCCAAAGACTCAAAGTGTTTGGGTTACCAAGACTGAGTTCCCAGGGCATTTATGTCTGGACTTCACATGGCTGAAGCTACAATCATACTGCTCTCAATAACAATAAAAACCTTCTACTGCACCTTTAAAAATATGAACATAAACCACTGCTTTAAATTCCACAAAGCTTTAGGAATTACGCCTTAGACCACTCTTTCTCTACCATTTAATACAAAGAGAGAGCAAAATTCAAGCCAAGTCTGATCTGGAAGACAAACAACTGAACTTCTCAGACTAGTAGCTGTTTTAAATACTAAGAGTAACTAGTAACATAGATTTATTGCACCCGTTATTCTGCATCTATACTCACCAAAAATATTAAGACTATTTCCTAATGCTGAAATGCTTTAATTAGCCAAGGCTTAATGATTTAGATATTCAGGAGGTACTCCCTCTCTAATTAAAATCTCTAAGAATTCTTATAAAATAGATTTGGAATTAATTTCTAAAAAAAAAAAGAGAGAAGGATTTAAGAACTTTCTTAATCCCAAAGAACCAGCAGATGGACTACTGACAATTGGATCTAAATGCAGTTGTGGAAACCAGTTAAGAGAAAAGGTTACTCAAAGCATAGGTCAGCAGAGCATGTGAACGCAGCAGTATTTGTGATGAGTGTTCATTATACTATTTTCTACTTAAGCAGTCAATAGGGATTATTTTTCTGTGCAAGTCAGGCGCACAGCATTTCTGCTACAGCTGACACATGCCAGAGGCATTTAGCACAGCATTCCAAGCACTAAAGTTCCTATTAAAGAGTTAGGTGGGTCCAGATTATTTACTGAGCATCACCAGTTATAGTGTATGGGCACAGAACAACTGGAACCAAGACAAACAGTCAAACAACCATAGAAGAAAAGCTTTGAAAGGTGCCATGCCCAAGGAGAAAATTTAAACAGATTTTTCCTCCCTTATTATTACTGCCTTTCCCAGTGATGCAAGCTGTGAGAATGAGTTTGAACACACGTCCTGGACAAGCTGAACAAATAAGAAAGACAATTACAGGTCTGGATCATAAAATCCTGAGAACCTTTATGTTCCTATTTTAAAATATGAAACTGTCTTTTGCTGATCAACTTTGGCACTGCTCAGTAAGCAATTTATATAGCCCAAGTGTAACTTGAATTGGGAAATACGGATTTGTAAGGTTCTCATAATCATAAGTGTTAACCTGAGAGCTGTCCCTTCAGATAATTATGTAAAGAAAATAAGTATATACATGTAGGTTGGACCAGATGATCCCTGAGGTCTCTTCCAACCTGGTATTCCATGATTCTGTGATACACCTATGAAGAAGCCATGGCCACAGACAAAAGTGTTGTCAGAAATAGCTACACGACTGTTAAATGCTTGCAAATGGTAGAGGCTGAATTTTACCCACAATGAAGAAAAATATTCCAAGGTCAGTACCAGGATGAGAGGCTTGTTTACTTAGGCTCATTTTAATCTTGCTTGAGTCTAAACACATGGTGATTTGAACCTTAGAGGTTTGGTTTTCCTGTTCTCTTAAACAGTCAGTTTTCCAAATGTCTTCAGTGTTTAACCACAAACATGGTAGGGTGTGACCATTAATAGCTTAGTTCAACAGTGCCTTGAACAGGTCCTTTCTAGGAAAAAACATAATATCCCAAAACACACCCCAACACCCACAGATTTCATCTTTATAATTTACTTAAATGCCTATTTACTTCCTGCACAATACATGGTAACGTTTGTTTCATCAACAAAATAAAACCACTGTCAAATGACACGTCATTTCTCAGATGATATGGCCTCTTCCTGGGCTGAAGATTAGGTTTTCAAGTGAAACTTCAGTTTATGAGCTACCAATAGTAAGAAGCAGAATGTACATATAGGAAAATCTAGAGATAAAGTTTAACAGTATGTTAATGAAAAATTCTTATTATCTTATAAGGACTGACAATCCCACTGATGGCTAAAGAAAACAACAGTTGCACACCTTTTGCCATAAACTATGAACATTAATTTTTTCCTGCATTGTGTTACTAGAAAGAAATCCACAATCATTGTCAATATAGAAGTTATCAAGATTGACAAAGCTTACCTCGCGGAGTGTAGGTTTGCCTTTGAAAAACTCAGTGTTTTTGCTACTTTTTGGTGGGTTAAATCTTAAATTTAGAAAAGCACATCCATTAGCAATAGCCTCCAAAGGAGCTGGCCCTTCATACGGAAATCCGAGACCAACAAACAGCTGAAAAATAGAAGACAAGAGCTGCCTTAAGTATTGTTCTTTACAAAACCTGACAGTTAAGAGCCAACTTAAAACAAACAACAATGCACTCTGAATGGACCAGCCTAAAAACCCCCTAGCATTAAGAAGAAAATGGGAGGAATTCAGCAGCTCACTGCCCTCCCCCCCCCAAGCAGTTATGGAATGTCCTGTAAAACACATTTGACAACAATCTTCTCTAGTGAGCCCAGGTGGTTTTTCATGGAGCTGAAGCAACAACAGACCCTTTCAGTTACTTTTTGGGAAAAAGAGTCATTTGGTCGTTTGACTGGTGTTGAAATGGAATTGCTGGGGCACTCTTGCACGTCCAGGTTTTACTGCAGCAACCTCACAGAACAGCTACACTACTGTTTTCACCCTCTCTCCCACATCAGCCAACCTCCTGGTTTTGCCAACATGAACATACTCCTGGCAAACTCATTAAGCCTTATAATTAAAACGGTAGATGGCAGCAAACATCAACTGAAGACACTGCACCTCGGCAAGAGCTTGCATAGGATTAAGAGGGTTGAATGCCACCTCCAAGGTATCAAAGGAGGAAAAAGGCATCACAAAGCTATTCTTGTATCAGCTGAGATTACAGGTGCTCTAGAAAAGGCAGTGCTTTTCTCCAATCTAAAGAAATATAGTATTTTTTCAGAATTATCTGGCTTTTAGTTGGATCTTGACCCCTTTCCAGGCCCAACATAATTAAACCCCCTAAATCAAATACAGGATTCTCCTTTATTTTTATGTCTCTGTATAATGGGAGAATTACAAGCTCTGATTTATAACAGTAATTTCTCAGCACTGCTACATGATTTTATTTATTTTTATATATATATATACTGCCTTTTTCTTTTCAAGAAAATAAACAGCAATCTTCATAACCATTAGGATCATGTATTCGGGATGCACATGTTCAAAGAGGTCAAATTATATTATTCCACATTCAATTTTCTGCAATACAGAATTGAATCCTAGTAACAAAAGATTCAAAACTGAAGGCCCTTTCTAGGAGCTGATCTTAACTTTGATGTATAAAACTGTAGTCAGTATGTTGTGCACAGGCATTGCAGTATCAATCCTCTCTGACCCGTGACAGGTACAGTACAAATTGTGAGTTGGCTCATTTTGGAAAGAAAGTTAACACTTCTTGGCATAGTTGAGGTCATACAATTTTCACTGCATGGAGCTGCATAGGGTTAGTTTTCAACTGTTGGGTTAAAAATGTCACCTACTTTCAAAAAGTTTCTCAGCTATCTCATGGATTTAAATCTTACAGTGGCTGATTGAAAAAAAAGATCTGGAAGACTATCTCCATTAAAGTCCGATTATCTAAATTTGGGTTTCATCGACAGCATAAGATACATTCCTTTCAATCAGCAAAAACACATCTCAAATCTCATCTCAAAAGAGGCTAAATTTAAAGAAAGGTAATCTCTTGAAAATAATGAATTGCAGACATCAAACCATTTCATGCAATCTGCACACATAATGTTATTTATTTAAACTATGCCTTACTTCAGGCAGGAAACCAGCTGAGAGCTAGCAATTAAAACCATCTGAAGTATCAATTCTCCTATGATCCTGTGTTTGTCTGTTATGTGGAGAACAGAAACGCTGGTTTGTTTGCTTAGTTTTCACTTTTTTAATAAACTGCTGCTGTGCACTGCTGAACAGTTCTGTGTCCGACCAGTCTACTTGTTTAGGAGGAAGCTCCATGGCGAAAGAAACATGGGTTTATGCTTTGACAGCACAGAGCACACTGTCAGCACTTCATCTATAATAAATAGCTTACCACCTGTTTGACATTCATTTTCCAGCCTTACCGCTAAGCAGCACCATACCTTTGAAGAAAGAAAGATGTGTCTGACTGCTGGAATGGTGCATGCATGTGTGCCGCTTGTTGGCCTGAGGTTGCAGCCTGGCCCGCAGCGCCCCCTTCTTTCAATCCTCTAAAATCTTCTATCACTCTCCATCATTGTCATCAGGTCAGATGAAATTCGCCTACTGAATCTAGACCCTGCTCCTCAAAATTCCCCTAGATTAACATTCCTTGGTTAGGGAGCTAGTATTTTTGTATGGTACCAAGATCAAAACTGAGGAATATCTCAACTGCCTGAAGAAAATCACATTCATTATGTTCAAAAAAAACAAGCATTAGAGAACACAGGTCACTTCTGTAACTCATTCTTATGATGCTCTAATTTGCTAATCCTTTGAATTACACGCAGCTTGTTATTTCCAGAAAGGCTAAAGCAACCTGTCAAGATACTTCCTGAAAGCATACAACATAATGCTGTAAGTCACTAATTGAAAAAGAACTGGGAGGAAAAAAAAAACCAAGGAAAAAAAAAGAAGAAATAACAGGCAACAATTTTCAGGTACCAGGGAAGCAAGCATCCATGTAGAGCTGAGGCTGTGTGGAAGGCAAAGCTCTCTCCCACAAACTGGTAAAGATTTAGACAGATTGTGTTTCCATGATTTTGTGATCTAAACTGTTGCCCTCACCACATAAGGTGCTGACTATGGCTTTCAGGGTACTCTCTTACTGGACACTATGTCCGTCAACACAGTCCACCATGGAGAGGCACCTTAACCTCTGAAGGCTAAAGCTCTATAACACAAAACCTGTAATATGAAACTCCAAACTTGACAATGTTGGCAATATAACTGTGGGTACATATGGTTCAAAAATTTTAGCCCTGATCTTGTCTTGTTAGCTGCAGCACAATTGCTGTGCAGAGTAGAATTCCTTTACGCTTTAATGGTTGATTAGTGCTTTAAACCGTTTCATTTCCTCTATGTGAGCATTTTTCTCACTTTTCGAATGTTTCTGAAAACTAAACCCATTATTTTTCATACAGTGCTTTAAGTGGGCACATGACACAATGGGCTCTGTATTGCTAACGCCCCATATAACAAGACGATTACCAGGAGAAGTTTACCGTATCAAAGTCTATCTAAAGGAGATAAAAGCAAATAAGTAGAGATGTAAAACCATCATGGTAAGGGCAGCATGTTTTGCTTCTATTTTTTTAAACCATTTCTTTGTTTGCAAGGTCACTACTCAGGTGTGCCGGTGCCTGTAGGTCTGCATCAATCAGAAAAGAGGTTTTGTACCTTCAGTCTCACTTGCCCAACTTGAGCAAAGCAGGCGTTGAAACCCTTAAGCAGCAAAACTTTGGTTTTCATACAAAAGGCTCCTCAGGAACCTTTTTTGCCTTTGCAGAGAACTGAACCCCTGGTTTTGAATTTCAGGCTTTTGAGCTGGCCACCCAGCATCAGACCTGCCAAGACACCATTCTTTCCCGATCATAATGTAAACAGTCCTTTCATGGTATAGGAGCTAAGTGGAGACTTCTCTGACATAAGAAAGTGCTTCGCAGTAACTCCCATCAAAACCAGTATAGTTTTATTTTTTGGAAACCACTTAGTTGACACTAAGGAATTAACTTGTGGAGTTTACAGCACCAGATCAGACTATTATTAAAATGAGAATTTGAACAGCCTTTCTAAATTATAGACAAAAGTATAAAATAAGGAGTGAATGTTTTACTTCACTGACTGTAATTCTGAGTAGCTGAATATTTAAAAGAACAATTTCCAAGTCCAGAGACTAAAATGCTAGAGTTCCAGAAACAGGGGTGTTTATCATCTCCTCTCCATTACTGCAATTTAGCTAATTTATTCTGTTGGGTTGGTAGGTTTATCACCACTTTTGTATGCTTCCTCACTGAACTTACGCATTCTCTTCTGAACTACAGAAAGGGATGTGTAGCAAAGGTTAACTATCTTGATATATTTTTCTCATTAATATAAAATTCTTTCTGGAAAAGTTCTTTTGTGATTGAAACAATTTAGGAAAGAATCACTAGTTAGATGTCTTTTCAGAAGATCTTGTGAAGTGTGTGGAAGTGAAAAAATGCATTATTTCATAATGGACAATATGAATCCAACACTGCAATGGGATTTTTCCCAAACTGTCTAAACAGGGTTTTGCTTCCACTTAGTAAAAGAATTTGTATCCCCTCAAAAATTCACAGTGACTAAAAGTACAAAGTTGCATCTGAAACTGTCTCAAAAGGAGGAATATTCTCAAGAATTCAGTAGTGGCTCTTCCAAGAGAGTCTGGTCCAACTCTTCCAGCTGCCCACTTGGCAAGAAGCCACATCAGTTGGCAGGAAGGCTGCCAGCTCGCCTACCCTATTTTCCTCTGACGTGATGAATGACTTTACATCTTCTCATTAGGAACTGTTGACATGTTGCAGTTTTGTCATGCACTACACAGCTGAACTAGTCATGATGAATCTCAAACAGCCCCCTCCAGCTTGGAAAACACACTTGGAAATGTGTTGCACTATAACACACACCAAAATCAAAAGGCAGCTGCATGTTTTTGAGAGTAACTGTGTCCTATACTGCAGACAGACCAAATATGTTCTGGGAATGCAAAGCTCTGATCAAGAATCATGAATGAGCTGTCACCTATCAGTATATCGCTATCTAAGGGCAAAATGAAGCTGTGCAACTGACACTTCTGGGAACACTGAACTGTGTACTTTTAAAAATTATTATTTAGATCTGGCTTTCTGAATACTACGTCATGTCAGCTGACCTAACGCACACTTGCTAACACAATGGTGAAATCACAAGCAATGAAAGACAATCCTTGCCCTTGGGTCCCAAAACATATGTTTAGATTAAGAAAAAACTGAAAGTTTCTGGAAGCTTAAAGACAAAGGCTGCTACTTGGAGACAGCAAACAGCAGGCCTAGATGATTCAAATGAGCACTGTACCACAGCTGCTACCATCCTGGAGCTACAGCTCTGATTATTAATGTACTTTCAGCACACTGATTGTCTAGTGACAAAACCCCATAATTAAATTCAATATGGGGTTCTGGTCATGTTGCCTAGCAATCAGAATCATAGGATCACAGAATAGTTAGGGCTGGAAAGGACCTTAAGATCATCTAGTTCCAACCTCCCCGTCATGGGTAGAGAAACCTCACACTAAACCACGTCACCCAAGGCTCTGTCCAACCCGGCCTTGAGCACTGCCAGCGATGGAGCATTCACAACTTCCTTGGGCAACCCACTCCAGTGCCTCAACACCCTTACAGTAAAGAATTTCTTCCTTATATCCAATTTAAACTTCTCCTGTTTAAGTTTGAACCCGTTACCCCTTGTCCTATCGCTACAGTCCCTAATGAAGAGTCCATCCCCAGCATCCCTATAGGCCCCTTTCAGATACAGAAAGGCTTCTGTGAGGTCTCCACTCAGCCTTCTCTTCTCCAGGCTGAACAGCCCCAACTTTCTCATCCTATCTTCACACGGGAGGTGCCTCAGTCTCATGATCATCCTCATAATCCTCCTCTGGACTTGTTCCAACAGTTCCATGTCCTTTTTATGTTGAGGACACCAGAACTGCACACAATACTCCAA
>JAOEHY010030784.1:0-59884 GCA_025447955.1 Psilopsiagon aurifrons | reverse complement strand
TTTGCCATACCCCCCCCCCCAAAAAAAAAAAAACAAAAAAAAAAAGTTAAACTCATGGGTTGAGATAAGAACAGTTTAATAATTGAAATTAGCCCTCCCACATTCTTGAGTACCTCCTCACTGGCAGAGCAGGACAGGCTGAAAAGTCCTTGAAAGGGGTAAATGGTACTGAGCAACAACTAAAACATTGGTGTGTTATCAGCATCGTTCTCAGACTAAAGGTAAAACCAGCTACTAAGAAGAAAACTAACTGCCCCAGCCAAAACCAAGACATGTAGCCACTTACTCCTACAATGTGATGTTTAACACAGCAGTAGTGTGTAGGTCTGCTTGGCACTAAATACATGGTTTTCTTCACACTATACGTGAATTTATTCCCAACTTTACCATTCATATTCAGCATTATCTACCATGACTTTTGGTAAGTTTACTTTCTATTTTGTGCTAATATTAAAACTTTTTTTGGCACCTTTATTTGTATTGGAGAGGCAAAGACATATAAAATTTTGAAAGTAAGTGAGTTTCTATGAGATTTTTTTGATAGATGGAATTTGGCCAAATTAATTTTCAAAGTCTTAGAAGGGTTTTGTTGAGTAAGGCTGGTAGGAGTAGATTCAGGACTCCGTCTTACATTGTTTAGTCCACTTAAGAGGTCAATTCAGGACCATGATATATATTCAAAGTTTATGCCAAATAAAGAGACAAACTGTCCAGAAAGTGATAACAGAACCTTTTCTCGAATGACCCTTACCTCAGACTGAAGGCAATGAATAGCCGTACCAGAAAACAGCCTGAAGAAAGAGAACAGCTAATGATACTCTTGGCACATCACAGACAGAGAAAACATTAATGCAGTTTAATGAAATCGCAGACAGAAAAGCCAAATGGCTTGTGTGCCTGACATGCATTGACAAAGTGTGATCAGTCTCTTGCTGATTTATGTGCATGTGTGATTCAGATGAAGCTACAGGATTTCAACTGAGATAATGTGAATAATTAAAAAGCAAAAAAATACCAACTCAAAAAAAACACTGCAGTGGCAGAAGTTGATGAAATCTAATCGGAAAAGCAACTGAATAAGAAAAAGTAATTCTATTCCATTTTGTGCTGAGCTCTGCAGACAGTTCAGCAACTAAATCACTAATCAGACAAGAGCTGGCTGACCTAGCAAAGGAGCAATCTCGCTTCTCAGCCGGATGGGAAGTTTTAAATTATCTGCTCAAAAGAATGTTTTACAGATACAAAGCATGTAGAAGAATATATTTGATTTCAATTAAGCTGATGGCTTGTATGGAAACCGTTCCTCTAATAGAATAACAATATGGTTTCCTTATCTGGAAGCAACTTTATAATGATACTGTTTTTATTTTTACAAAAACTATTTCAGCAAATGAAACTGGAATTTATTTTTGTGTGCATGTGTGTTAGTATTTAGGTGAATTTTTTATTCCTTTCTCCTCTTTAATTCACTTGAGTATGTAAGTGCCACCTCTCTGCTTCGAGGGTTGTGACGGCATTATGTTGAAAATATGAGGCCTTGACATAACTTATTTGTGTTCTTATTCTGCCAATCTTCATCATGTTGACTGCCTTTCTGGAGGCAGGTTTGCATTTGTTTGACTTGAGAGACTAGTGCCGTACATGTGAAATGTCTCCAGAACAAAGATTACATAGTAAATTGTGGAAAGCATTAAAGTCAGAATAGGAAGATCTGATTTATAGCTGATTATCTTGTGCTGAAAGCTCAGTGAGTTTCCATCTATTCAATCTATTTTATGGTCAGATAGATAGATACGTATGTTTCTACCCTTTGTCCCATACATACAAATGCCACATATAGTGGTCAGAATCATAGACCATAACTGCACTAGGATCGTGTCCCTCCTGAATGAGGAAAGGGTTTGATCCACTTGAACATGAGGAAAGAATATAATGTGGAGGGATCACCTTGCGAATGTGGAAGTGACAAACCCACCTTGAACATCACACTATGAATTGAACCTGCAGCTTGTAGAATGAAAGATCCTCAATTGCATCAGCTGCAGGAATCAGTTCTTTTGTATGTAACTTAATTCTGAACACCAGTCATAGAAAGGATATGAAAGACCTGACTGGTATTCTACATGAAGGGGAAAAAATAATAGGATCTTGAAGCCTTTTTTGTGTATTTACTTTTGTGATCCAGAGTAGGGTTCAGAAACTTGTATTTAAATACCTAGATGACTTGTGTGGTTTATCAGAAGCACTAACCATCAGCGGGGGCTTCTTCCAGTGTGAGTCTGAGCTCCTTCACTCTGAATCCTCAGGCTTTTTATTTTGCGGTTGGATAGCAGGGACTGCATCATACATCTGAAAAAATAGATTTATTATCAGGTTTTTTATTAGACTGTCGCAAAATGTTTTACATATTTAGTCACAGTTTTTTACCATCAGAGTAAAGTGCAACTGGCCGTACTGTTGAAGATAGAAGTCTGGTAAATGTACGACTTTCATCCATCAACTTCTTGAACTTGGCATGCATTGCAATAGTACATTAGGAGAGCATTTAGCTCCCAATCCATACCATTGATCAGAGGACTTGAAAGTGTTACAGCTCTGTCTGGGAAATCTTTAAGTTCCTGTTTGACTTAAAATCTGCGATTTTAGCTCAGGACCTTTCTGATTCAGTTACTGCTGTCCTGATGAGATGATACCAGATATGCTAAATGGCACCAGGGGAATAACAGGTGTGCCCTAATGTTATATCTGTGCTCCAAGTGTCTGTAAAGTACACATGTTCACATATATATATGTATTCCAACTCTTACATAGCTGAATCTGTAAATATTTGTGGTGTGCCAGCTGTCAAATCATGTGATGAATTGTGAGAAAAGTGGAAGGAAACCTTCCTAGTGGTAGAGGAAAAGAATGGATGGAGTGAAATCCCAGAGTGTTCTTTTTCTTCTGCGTGCATCACTCATTTACACAAAGAGTTTGCAGTGGTTATAATAAGAAACAACTGTCTGTCTGATAGCTGGAATTAATTAAGTGAAATAATTTTCATTTTCCTTTTTTTTTTTTATTTTTAATAATTTTTTTTAATTTTTAATCCTGATTTCTACCAGAACAGTTCTAAACTTCCTGGAAGGTCATCATGACAGTCTGGAATTGCCACAGCCTTGTGATGTTGAAAGAGCTATTTAGAGTTTAGGGCTTTTAAAAGGCACTTCAACTCCTGATTTGCCATATTTAGGACTGGAATAATTTTTATCCTTCAGTCCTTTCACATTGCACAGCAATGCAGAGTGACATTGACACTGGAGGCATTTATAAAACATTTGCCTGAATGGTGCAAATTGGCATTTATATAAATAGACATTTATACAAATGCCCATTGTACATGAAAGTGCAGTCTTGTATTTTTTGAGCTCATTAGGAAATGCATTGTCCTCTAAATAGGCTGGAATCTCTTTTCCAGAATTTAATTATAGTGTTGGATGAGTCTTTGCTCCAGTTCTTCAGTGCTAAAAGCCAGATTATTTTGTGATGGCATTATTTCTTTTCTCTCTTTCCCTCAGTACAACAGCACAGGGGCAGCAAAGGAAAACCCAAAACACCATGTCAGGGGATATCTGTTAGACACAGTCAGTTTGTTCTGAAGTAACTCCTCCTAATGTACTTGCTGGGAACCGCACTTTAGCTCTTAATATTTCTCCAGGTTATGATTTACTCCTACGCAGACACATGCATCAACTGTAACTATTATGTGCCTAAGTCCAGAAAACCAGGAAAAGGCAACTACCTCCTCAGTGTCTGGGTTGGGGGGAATTTTTGTAAAGAAGAAATGAAATTTCCAGCTGAAGTTTGCAACAGTTACCACTATTTGATTAGTTGAGGTAGAGGCCTATAATTAGCTCTTATTTCAGGAGGCATACGGCTCCAACAGATGGTAAAGGGAAAAAAGCAAGTTAGATAAACACAGCTATTTGCAAAAGACTTTGTGGTCTCCTTTGGTTTTATTTTGTGGTATGGTGCTTTGGTTCTAGCAAGATAGCATACTATTCATTCAAGGAATGCCCAAATGTCTTGATGTTCTCTAGCAAATAGCAAAATACACAGGGCCTGCAAGTATTTAAGAATTTTGGTGATAGTAGAAGAAATTAGATGACAAGAAACTTTAAAAATTAGAAAATTCATACCTGTTTTGTAGGGACTCTGAACAAACAACCAACTTCCTTACAAGTTAGTGGGAATTTCAGATGCTGAAGACCAAAACTGGACAGTCCAAAGTGTGTGTCTGAATGGGTGAGGGAGGTAGTCGTCCATTAGATAGATTTGGGTTGTGTTTCTGACAGTACCAACCAAGATGCTGTGTGCTGTACAGATCCCTCACATTACAGGTAGTTGGACTACAGCTAGTCCTGACAGAGATTTCAAAGGCAATACTGTTTATACCCATTTATTATCACCCTCGCTGTTCACCTCTGTTAGACTGCAATTACTTCCAAATCGCTTCAGGGCAAGGACACCTAGCTCAGTTTAAATTGCCTTCTGCTATCATTTGCCAACAGTTGACTTTCCACTGAAGCAGCTTAGGAAAGATCACATGAACCACTGACACAACATGTCTGTGTGGGCAGTAACATAAGGTTTGTGGGTAGAGAGGTATTAAAATGCTCACAGCTCTTTCTTAACTGAGTGCATTGAAATGCCCTTCATCCGCCTGTGAAAGAGTGACCTGGGATAACGAACCCATCTACGTTTAAAGGTATTGTGTCTGAGATTCTCACGTGGGGGAACCCAAGTACAGAGACTGTGATATGCTTCTTGTGGCTCTGAATTAATCTGAAACACAAATGTTTAAGTGTGGACTGTTATTCATAAAGAAATATTTACAGCGAAACTTCATTTGTAACTGCAGTATCTTGATTTCCCTGCGTTATTGAAAAGCAACACTTTCATTAAAGCAAATTGTCATGGGTTCAGCAGCTTAAACCACGACACAAATTTAACAGAAACTTGCTTTTCCATTCATCAGAATAGCATAATAGTGATGCTTTTCTCAGACAGCAGGAGAGAGTCAAGAACCTGCCAGCAATTGAGTAATTATCTTGTTTCCAGTGCTATAGTCATAAAGGCATTAAAAAGGCTAGATCTGAAGTTAGATCTGTTTTCTATGTGAATTTTTCCCTGACTGTATAATCACTCTATATTCATTTTAAACCTCTCAGACAATGCTCAATTAACTGTAGAGAGATAATTCTGGAGAAAGCAGGATGTAAACCTGAAGTCATCTTTCTAAAAGGGCATATTCCCTGGAGTTGCAATTTCATATTTAGAATAAAAAAAATATAACTTTCTTTGTTCTCTGCCTTGCATAGGGGATAGAAGGTGATGTAATCTCTTCAGCAGCAAAGTGTCAGGACTGTGTTGGCGTACTTCTTCCTTTCTTATATGAGACAGTAGTAATTATTAATCTTACTTCTCTGGGCTATCAAATGGAGGACAGAGTTAGGGTAAATCCTATCTGTCAGACCCAGAAGTTGAAGCATACTAAAAGCAGATGTAAGGGAGGGCTATAAGTGTGAAGTTTTACCCTGTAATTATCAGTAAAGTTTTAGTCAAGTCCTACAAGTTTAAAAGAAAATTTAAACAGGAGAAAACTTGCTGGTTTTAATGTGTTTCCTCTGGAGAACACTGTTTTTCATGTTTCATTTAGGCCTCTTGTTGTGTAGAGAAATTTAACATTATTTAAAGTTATTCTTAAAAAGGTACTCAATTTTGAAACAAACCAAGCACCTAATTCCCAGACTACTTCATGCTTCTGGTATCTGTTGGAAGCAGATTTAACAAGTAGTGCAAAGTAAAGTAATAGTGCTCATGCTTGCTGTGCATGGCTTCTGTAATGCTACATCTGAGCATCTCTACCTTTCTAACTGTTGTTTTGTCTTCAGAAACTCTCTAAAGCATATTGCTGCTTTGAAAATACCCTTTGCCTTTCACTCGTAGCTTTGAAGGCATGCTCCTATTGTAGAAACATTACCTCATGCAAGACTTCTGGGGCAGTGTGATAAGGCATTTATACTTTTTAAAGTCCCAGAAAAAAAATTAGAAACAAACTCCAGCATTTCTAAAAGGTTAGATTGTACCGATATTCTTGGGAAAATCTGGGTCTCATAATGAGATGCCCACCATCCTTGAAAAGGTTTGTTAGTTAACATTTATTCCAGTTTCCTTTGGCTGCTGTAGATGTCAGGATGAAGCACAATCGAAAATGTAATCATGGAAAGAATCTAGCTGTTGAGATGGGATCATGCTAATTGCTTGCATGTCAAAGAGATTGCAGAGCCCATAAAAACCAGCCAGTCTTATTGCTTTGTAAACAGCAAGGGTTCATATGACTTAGGTGGCTCTGGGGAAATCATTCATCATCAAGTCTCAGCTGCAGCAAGACATTGTTATGTCAAGGTCCCTCCTTGGCAGGAATCAGAGGCTGAGATACGTGTGTATCATTGTCTGTTGATTCTGCCAAGAGGAGTTTGCTGTTTGTTCGCTCTGTAGAAATGTTGTTGACATAAACCAACTATGAAACTTCTCAGAAAGTTTTTGTGGAGATAAGAAAATAAAGTGAGTGAGGGATGGTTCAAGTAAAGGAAGCGTAAAGGGAAGAAGGGAGATAATTTAGACACAGTGAGAGCAGAGGAAGAATGCTGTAAAAATTCAGAGTTGAAAAATGAAGATGAGTATCTAGAGAAGACAATTTGGATAACTGGCCAGTGGTGTTTGGGAGAAGGAGTACTAATTTATCTGGTGTGTGTATTAGGATCTTAGAAATGATGAAAAAGTCCTGACCTGCAGAGTATTAGCAACATCTTATTTTACTTTTCTCTACAAATGTCTTCCACTCCTCACATGAACAGAAGTTGTGTGAGTGTGCTGCTGGGAGTAACGACACAAATTCATTTTCAAATGAATGAAAATCAGGAAAACTTAGGTGCCTACCAGAGCTTTGCAATGGCTGAGGAACGCTGTGAGTCTGGCCAAGCAATAGTTTCAGTTGATGTACCAGTGGGTCTGTAAGTAGGAAAGCAAGCAATTATGGCATATCACACCCCTTCAAAGCGCAAATAGAGTAGCTCATTTGTGAACTAAAGTTGATTCGTTTCTCAACTTTATCTATACCTACTACCAGCAGCAAAGCTACAGCTAAATGAGTTTGACCAGATGTCACTTATCTCTGTAGGGCATATGGTTTCTGGTGGTGTTCTTCAGGTTCCAGGGCTTTTTCTTGAAGATGTTAAACCAGATTTTCTTACCCATTGGCTGCTACTTTCTCTTTTCCTACCTCAACTCCCATTATACACCCTCTCTCTACTTTTTGAAGGCATGAATAATTTCTGTATGATGTGTAGCAATAACACTTAGAAGTCTCCAACTATAGAAACCTCCAGGTTGGAAAATTAGGCAGGCTAGAGTGTATCTGTGGGAGCTTGGTGTATTGGATGTAGAGACTGTGGGGAAGCAGGACATGGTATACTGACTGATTTGTATAGGTAGCCTACACTGTTTGTAGAAAAGTGGACACAATAGCAAAGAGCCTTTTTTCCCTTACTTTTTTGTAAAATGCCATTACCCAACAATCTGTGAAAGGATCAATAAGGGTGGACCTGGGGTGGCGGTTCCACATATTTCTTGTGGAAAGAATAGACAGAGACTCATCAACAGGCTTTTTTCATTCTCTCAAATGAACGGCTGTGAGGCAAGACTGTCCTGTTCATGCTTGTGATGGTTCTTACTGTCCTGAAAGCTCTTTCACTTTTCAGATAATTTGAAGACCTATTCAACCAAAAGAAGATAAGGAGTAAATAGCCTTAGGAATAGCCACTTAGAAAAAAGGAGACAGGAAAATAAGATTCCTTCTAACTTAAAGAGCACTGCAAGTGTCACAAGTAAATCTCTTAAGAAAGAAATTGAGTGAGCAAAAGCTCATTACCACAAAATTAGACTTTCCTTGATGGGTGCTCCAAAGTAGAAGCCTTTGAAAGTGTGGAATAAAGAGCTACATGCAGGTCAATAGAGTCTTAACTCCAGCCCTCACCAGGGAGTGAGGGCTCCCAGCAGCTTCCACAAATTATGTCTCTCTTCCTTGAACTGCATGTGACTGCTGAGCAGTGCACCGCTCAGAGCAGTTTCTATTACTGATGTTACGCTAGAGAGAGATTTGGGAAAGCTTATAGGTTCAGGCTTCTCTCTCACACCATCCTGTGCTTTGCACTAGAGGACAGAGGTGCTTGAGTGAACATGTGGGTACATCTGCTATGTTTCCTGCCAGCAGCCCTCTCTGAACAATGTCAGCCACAGCAAATGCCAACCTTGTTGCCACTGTCCATTGTCTGTAGGTTTAGGGAGACATGAGGGTCAAAAGGCAGGAACAAGGGGAAGTTTGTAAAATTTACTGGGAAGATGATGTTTTCATGGAGTAGGCTGGGGAAGAGTATGTTTGATGCAGGTACCGCTTCTTGTTAGTGCAGGAAACTTGAGTGCAGTCAAACAGCCTGGTCCCTGTCTGTATCTTAAAACACATAAAACATCAGTGAGGGCTACTGCCTGAAGGGCAATAGCTAAAAATTGCTACCCTTGCCCTTTGCTTTGACAGGCAGGATTCCTGCATTGCTACTAGTATTGCTAGGACTTTTTCATGCTGACTCTGAGAACTCCTGCCACAGTCTTATGTCATATTTAAGAGAGAAAGAAGTAGGCTGTGGTCATTGAAATAGGCAGGAAAGACTGTGTTTAAGGAGATGATCAAGTGCTCATCTGCTGTAGTTCTCTGTCAGATTTTTGCAAAGCTAGATCTCTGCTTAAAAAGGCATTTTTTTGTCCTGTAGTGTCATATTCACTCTCACTGTCTTGAGACAACCCTGATCATTGTAGCATGTCTTTGACTGACTTTCCGAACAAGAAAGAGGGCTCTATGTCACCTTGCAAATCTAACTCCTAAAGCAATTACTCACCGGGAGTGGTCTGTGTAGGAGTGTGTTTGAAAAGAAAATGACATTAAACTGTCCATCCTAGAAGAATACTAGTTTATCAATATTTAAATCAAATAACACAAGGCTTCCTTTGTCTGCCAGCTAGGCATAAGAATATGTTATACTTCTAATATGATTTTTGCAGTGTCTCTAATATGATGAGTTTTAAATTAAAATAAATACAACTGAATGCTTTTGAAGAGCTATTCAGGGTGAAACATTCAAGCCTAGCTGGTGGAGCACAAGGAAATAAGTGTGTGTTTATCTAGTCTGCCTGGACTTATGCATAACTATTGTGCAAGATATGTGGTGGGAATACAAAAGCAGGGTAAAACACTCTAGGTTGTTCCTGGGTGTCCTTGCTAAGAGTCAGTAATAACAAAATGACTTGAATGTAATCTGAGTGACAGTACTATGGTCCTGCTAATTAATTAGCTCAGGTCTTACTGGGTTTATTGGTATTTAATCAAACTTTCCTCCTGCCCCATATGATTTTTCTTTTTTTTGAGAAGACACTTCTCTTTGTCTGTACCATTCCTGTTCCAGCAAACTGGTGCCACAAAAAACTAATCATTGTAATGACAAAATCCATTCACTTGTCTACAAGGGCCTTCAGTTCTTTTTTTTATGTCCTTTCTCTTCTCTTATATATGTAATTTCTTTTTCCTAACCGAACTTTACCTTGGGAAATCTTTAGTCCTCTGTCAGTCCTGACTCACTGACTTCTGAGCGGTAGGACAAGAGGAAATGGCCTCAAGCTGTGCCAAAGGAGGTTTAGACTGGCTATTAGGAAAGATCTCTTCGCCGAGAGTGTGCTTAGGCATTGGAACACGCTGCCCAGGGTAGTGATGGCTTCACTATCCCTGGAAGTGTTCATAAACCGTGTAGATGAGGCCCTTAGTGACCTGGTTTAGTGGTGGACTTGGCAGTGCTGGGGTAACAGTTGGACTTGGTGATATTTAAGGTCTTTTCCAAAACAGTTGATTCTATAAGTCTATGATTTCTGCACAGAAAAGCAAAGCAGTAGCCTTGTGGCAGCAGAATACACCTGTCCTGATTTGAAATTCTTTGACAAACTGTCGGCCCCTAAGACTTTCTGACCTGGACATTTATCTTACCACAGCTCATGGACTCAAAACAATTCTTCAAAGGCTCAAATTCTCAGAAGTACCTTCTGAAAAGCTGTTCTTTGTAAAAGTGCCTTCTGGCTTCCTGATGGTGATCACAGACCTGTCTCCTTTTGAAGGACTGATACTGGTACACCATTTTTAAGCACACCTTGTCAGGAGTGTTCCAGAATATCATTTGCTAAAGGACCATATTTCAAAAGCTCAGGTTCCTACAGCATTGCATGTTGGAAAGGGACAAAACTAGCTGAGTATATTTTGCCAGAACTTGTTGCTCAGGGAGTATGGAAGTAGAATTAGCAGGAGATTCTGATTAAGAGCCAAGACACAACTTGAGAGCACCTATCTCTGGTGCCCAGTAGTCCATTAAATAGTCACACAGACACAGTGACTAATGTAGTGAAATTCCTTTCAGCCTTTCAGGCTCCTTTGGAAGGAATTCGCTGCAGTTAATGCTGTTGCCTCCAGTGTGGGTTTGTACATCTAAGCAAGTCCCACTGTTTTCCTGTTACCCAAAGGAGAATTACTCAAGAAGCAGTGGACTTCAAGCAAAAATTTGCCTCAATCTAAAGCATTTTGTCAGATGAATGATGTGTTAAGTTCCACAGGCTCCATTGTAACCAATATAAAATATATACATTAGAGGCACCTAAAAGTTAGGAAGGACAAATCCCACCTGAGCTCAGAAGAAGTTCATTTGTGATGTGATGGTGCATGATGCATCATACAGATGAAGTTGCTGGCTGTTTGAATTCAGTGTAGAGAAGCTTAAGAGTTTGGTTTTTGAGTTCCCTAAATAAATCCCAATTGTATGGACCAAACTGGCAGCTCACACATTGGTCAAGGGCCTGAAGGGTTACACATGAAATCTGGTGCCTTAAAAAAAATGGCTACTTTTTCTTTTTCTGTTTCTTTTTTCCATTTTAACTGAAGATGCCTCAGCACTTCCAGATTCTATATTCAGTAACTGCTATTGCCTATTGTCCTCCCTCCTATGTAGTAATTTCTGGGAGCACCAGAGGCATGAAGAAAACCCCTTTCATGACAGATAAAAAATAAAATTTCATAAATGAACACGCACAGTCCTCAAAGGTAGAAAACATTTAATGCCTTAGCTTTCATTGGAAATGAAGTTAATAGGGTAAGTGCTGTCACAGGGTCAGCTACTCTCATTGAGAAATCCAGCCTGCCTACAGTTTAGCATTTATTTTATATAAGTACCATGTTTGGGAACCTGCAACCCACAATTACAATCTGTTCCATTACTAGTAATTATTGAGAATGCAAGTGTTTAATTGCAAGTACTAACATAACTGACCTAGATAATCCTGAAGTGAAAACATAGGAATAAAAATAAACTCCCTACAGAGAGTCTGTCTGTGTTTTGTGCAGGTGATTCCAGCCTTTGCTCAGCCTGCATTCATGAAAACACCGTTTACAGCAGAATATTTCAGATTTTGTACAGAAATGAAGAGATCGTTCTTAATGAATCAATGAACTTCAGAGTGCACTTGCTTCTGGACGGCGAAAGGGTGAGTTGTCTTGGAATGTGCATAAAACCCAGGAGGGCTGGGATTCCTTTTACGTAACTTTAGATGTCCATTTCACACATATCTCCATTTGAGATATGTCAGCTTCCATTTGAGAAGCTGTTATGGGGTCCCTGTGCTGACACAGGTCTCATCAATGTGTCTGGTGGAGGGAAAGGGATGACTTCTGACCAAAAAGCAACATCTACATTAGAAGATCGTCTGTCTGGCACCCATCATTACCTATGCTGACAAGGGTGTCTGGGGTGATTTGTTTGCATGTAAATGCTATAAACATCTCCATTAGGTCAGATAGACCCTTTGCAATGTGTCTGTTATGAAGTGTTGTCTACATCTAAGCTTTCCAGTGGAATAAGATATTGACATACCCTGTTAAATCAGTATGTCAGAAACTCAAGTGTATTAACCCTAGTTTGTCATTTGTATACACTAGATCACTCATTCTACATATCTGTAGATCAGCCCCACCTGAGAAAACCAGGAAGCTTCTGCATC
The DNA here is from genome assembly GCA_025447955.1 of Psilopsiagon aurifrons. Taxonomy (NCBI): domain Eukaryota; kingdom Metazoa; phylum Chordata; class Aves; order Psittaciformes; family Psittacidae; genus Psilopsiagon; species Psilopsiagon aurifrons. The sequence continues at coordinate 47,701 of JAOEHY010030784.1, read as the reverse complement.
CTCCTAAGACCAGCTTTTACTTCTACCATCCATTACTGCTATCTTCTTCTCCTCTCTTCTTATGACTGTTTTTTGTTACAGCAATGACAATACTGTGACCAAGCTCCAGAGTCCCTTTCCACCAGAGGCCCCCTCATCCTTCTCCTTAGTGCTCCTGTTTGCAGAAGTGCATGGCAGAGTTACTGGAGCTTACCTTCTCTATACTCCACGTACAACCCCTTTGCTTTCCATCCTGTCTCAGCTAGAATGGGTTCATACTGAGATACTTCTCCTCATTGGGCATCCATTCCTTCAGCCAACATGAGCACACAAACAAGGGTGGGTACATGATTTGAACCACCCATCTTGTTTTGTACCATTGGCTTCCTCTTACTGATGTGAAACTAACATCTTCCAGTGATAACTTCTGCTCCCAGGAGCTACAGGAAAGCACTGATCTTAGAGTATGGAGAGTACTGTTTCACTGCACTCTTAAACAGAAAGGGAAAAAAGTGTCATGGTAGAATGGAACTCAGGCCTGCTCCGAGGTCATTGTTGTACTTCGCCAGCACAAGGACTGGTACAAAATAGATGTCGTTGGTACTTGCTCTCTGTGATAGTGAGACACACATGACGTCAGCTGGATTTGTAATATCAGCAATCCATCAAAAATATGTCCTATAAGTAATGCAGCCAGTGTGAATCAGAAGCTGTGTATGGACCTCGGGACCAGAGATGCTCACTTGTCCTCCCTTTTGTAACTTTCTATTTGAGCATGAAGAGATCTGCATTACTGTTTTCTGCTATTTCAATCCATATATATATGTACATACTTAATTTATATATAGATCTAAAGAAAACCAGCTAGAGAATTCATATTGAGCTTCTTTCAGATGCTTCTCTTTTCCTCCCACTTTTCCCTTGGTGTTTTTTTTTGAGTTTTTGTTTCTGGTTTTTGGGGGTTTTGTTTGTTTGTCATCAATTTATTCCTCCCTAGAATTGTTGTTTTGTGCTTAGTGTTTAAATGAAAAATTACCAAATGCAAGTTTCTCATTATTCGTTAGGAAACTGTTCCAACACACTTAACTGAATATTAATCTTGTCCTTTCTCAGTGGAACATTTCTGATTAAATATCCCTCCCCCCAAATTACAGCAGTTTCTGCTGTGCTGAGCAGGGATGATTTCTGATGACTTTTGCATTAATATTCAGGAAAATTGTTCACCTCACAAAATGAGAAAAAGAAAACCAAAAATCCCACAGGATTCTTCTTATCAAAACTCCTTCCGGCTCCTGATGTGCTTTGTACATCACATTTGTCTTTTCATAGGTCCCTTGGAAAAGAACAGCTCCCTAATTTTGTATTTACAGAATGATTTTACACAGAGAGATCTCTGTATGATGAAGCTGCTTTGGCTTTTCAAGGATGTAGATTTAAAGGATAAACAGGTCTGTTGGCCCTACATGAGTGCTGAAGACATTAAAAAATCTAACACAAAGACTAAAGATTTGTAAGTCTTCTTGCACATTGAGCAGACTACCCAATTCACCTCTATTTGATGCTCCCAGGCCTGTTTTATCTGCTTTGATGTCTTGTCCTCCATAACTTTAAAGATGTTACATAAATATAGGAGAGACTGAAGTGTGCACTGTACCAGGCACCATGGTCAGAAGAAACCTTTTACATTTACAACTATTGTTCAGAGCTGGTTTTTCATCTCTGATGCCTAAATCTCATGTGCTGGATGCAATCCTTGCAATGTGTCATTGGCAGAATGCTTGCAGTTTTTTAGCTTTTTAAATATTATCTCTGTTCATAACTTCTTATTTAACTCGCAACGAATTTAAGTCCTTTTTGTGCCAACTGTGTGCTATGGTGAAGTTTTGGGTTTATATTTGATTGAGGGTGAAGGATATGTTTGCTGCTTTTTCTGCAAATGGAAGTTGTGATAAATAATGAAGTCAGACTGAGTAATGGAAATATTGATTTCATATGCTTCATATGCTTGATTCTATGAGTCCATGTAGTTTTTTTTGTCAGAGCTGGAATTATCAATTATTATAACAAGGAAGCAGCATGCTTATGGTGCTACGGTAGTTTTGCTGCTGAGATAGATTGCTGACATAGGCTCAGTACACAAAAAGCCACCAAAAAAACCCCTCAGTGTGAATGCCCACACTATATTATTTGTTACTGGTTGGTTTGGGTTTTTTTCTTCCTTTTTCCCTTCTCTTGCATAGCCCTCAATGAGCTTAAATATGGAAATACATCTTTTTTTTGGTCTGGCATTAAATGCAAATAAACCTCCATTATTCTCCTAAAAGTGACACTGAGCACACCTTTCAGAATATAAATGGTGCTTTAAAACTTTCTAGTTTATTAGATGCCTTTTCCTATACTACCCAAAAATACAGCATTATTTTGAATTCATAGGGAACAATATTGCAGGGCTGAGACAGCCTTTGCTCTTACAAAGAAGTCTAATTTATTTTCATAAGCTTTTTGCTTTCATTCTTATTAAAGAAGTTGCTCCCCCACTTTCATCAAGCAATAAACCAGGTAACATGTCTCCTTGCTTGCTGGCTTCATTCAGGGACAATTTCATAGCAGGGAGTGGACAGAGTGGGGCAAGCTGGGATATCACAGTATATTAGATTTTGTACTTTCCAGAGAAATCTAAGCGGGATTGGACATCCAGATCATTCTGCCTGATTTTCTGACTAAATGGTTAAATATTACGGGCATACATCACAAGAATGCTGGAAACTTCAGTATAATCACAGCTCTTGAAAGCTAAACCAAAGATATAAATGTAATCCTGAAAAAGTAGAATTCAGAACTGAAATGATGCAACTGATTGATTCCAGGCCAGTTCAACAGAAATTAAGTACTTTGTTTGTATTTCTTTATTGTATAAAATACTTTTCTTATACTTTCTACTGTACAGATTCCAAACACTGTTTAATGGAATGTGTTTCCCTCTCAATGCAGTCTTTTGGCAAAAGAGGCAGTTTAGAAAATAGAGAGGCTCTTTAGAAAACATCCAGAACTCCTGACAGCACCTTCTGGAAAACTGCGAGTGCTCACAAATGAGTATGGAGTCTTTCTGCATGAGCCACGAGGCCCAAGATGGGAGCACTAGGGGAAATGTAGCCCCCCCCCCCCAGCAATGGAGAACACAATACTGAAACTGAAGACTTATTTTCCTCAAGATGATGTTAGAGGAAAAAGGCAGAGATGCAAACAATGAGGAATTAATCAAATGACAAATGACAAAATTAATTTCATAGTTTGATTTTAAGGGAGAAAAATATTTCAATTCATGTATTATTTAGAAAGAAAGCTTTCAAAATTTCTGTTCAGAGCTGTCTTCACTTTGACTGGTTTTGACTGGAGACAAGATCAGCATGTGAAATACAATATTTCCCAGAGGGCAGATGTTCTAAATTTCCCTTATAGTTATTTGGGTGTATGGAATATTACAGAACAGAATAGTATTCCTTGTTCAGTATGAATATATTTCCATAAACACAGATCTTTATTTTCTTTTCACAAGTTGTGAATTTAATCATTAACACAGCTGAGAGGTCCAAGAACTTTGTAGAAAATTAGGAAGAACCTGTCACAGAGTATCTAGGAGGACACTGCTTAGCTTAACCAAACACTGCTTATATTCCAGAGAAAATTTTCAAGCTAATTTCTTAAGTTGGCTGGTGTTAAAATTAAAAACTTTTCTTCAGGGGAAAAATAAATAAATCAATAAATAAATCTGATTATCAAAATTCTGGGCAATTACACAGTCTGTAAATTATAACTATGGAAACTACCATAATAGTCTCACTAGCACTAAAATAAACAAACAAGATTTAAGGACAATATTATTTCACATAGTAGACTAAGGAAGGATAAAATTTGAGTGCCTCTTCTGTGTGAGCTATGGAAAGGCTATTTTATTAGCAGGTATCAAATCTGTATAGTAACTTTTGTCTTGTAATTATTGTACCTAATTCTGTGTTCTGTTTTCTGCTTTAGCAGTTATTTTTCTCCCTACTGGGTGCTGCTGTGCTCTGTTGTGGCTTCAGTCTGAAAACAACACTGATAAAGCACTGATGTTTTAGTTGTTGCTCAGTAACACTTACCCTGACCAACGACTTTTCAGTCTCATGCTCTGCCAGTGAGGAGGGCCATGGGAAGCCGGGAGGAAGCAGAGAGAGGACATCTGACCCAAACTAGGCAAAGGGGTATTCCATACCACAGCACATCATGCCCCATATAGAAACTGGAGGAAGTCAACTGAAAGAGACCAATCACTGCTCAGTTTGGGCTGGGTATCGGTCAGCAGGTGCTGAGCAATTGTATTATTCATCACTTGGATTTTCTGAACTTTTATTTCTTTCTTGTTGTTTCTTATTATTATTCTTCATATTCATTCTCTTATCCCTATCTTTTACTTTATTTTAGTTATGAAATTGTTCTTATCTCAACCTGTGGGGTTTACATTCTCCTCCTTATCCTACCTGGAGGAAGAGAAGAAGAGGGGTGAGGGAAGGGCTGCATGGTGCTGAGTTACCAGCTGGGTCTAAACCATGGCACTCTGTTGAATCTCAACCTGCACAGAAGCCTTTTAATTATGATTTCTCATTAAGAGTCCAGTGATTTTTGAACTGTTCACTTTTCACTTGATTTAATATTGCCTCCAATATGCAAAGGAAAATATGTAATCTGCGTAGTGAGAACTGTGATTTGATTTCATGTAGGTTTTGCACTATTCTGAACAGTCTGGATATGATAACGTTATGGGAGTAAAAAAAGTCCTATACTTGCACCTTTACACACAACCCCATGCAGCGCTGAATATCTCTAAGTGTCTCAGACATCTGCTCATTGCCTCAAGGTGTTTTGAGCTAGTGTCACTTGCTATAGACCTTATTTTAAACACAGACTCAGATTTCAGTGACAGTTGCAGGTGTTCAGCAGTATTAGGCACAGACTCAAGATTTCATCCCCTCTCTTGAAGGATGAGGTTTGCTTTGTCTGAAGCACTCTACTTGAGCTGAATTCAAAATATAAATTCAGACTGCAGCTTCAATAATGATTATTTCTTTTGCAATTGCCAGCAACTGTGATTTTTAGTGACAACAGCTCATTAAAAAGGAAAAAGTCTTTTATTCTGAAAGACATACTTCCAGGTGTTTTGAAACAAATGCAAAAGAGAAAGCACATTTTCTGTAAACAGAAGCTGGAATTTTCTTATCACATCTCTTCCTGTGGTCATGCTGGAAGAAATACCGTATTACTCCGGCAGGGTTTAAACTTTACATCTTTGATAATTTTACCAAGGTACAATCGATCTTGGACTCAATTTTCTTGCTTTAGCAGAAAAATGGTACTCTGTAGATGGAGGTTCATTTTTGGGGAACCTAGCTAAATATGGTTTATGTTATATGTTTTAAGAATTGTACCTGTCAGAGCAGACTAGATGCCTTTGAAATTGCCTTCAGTGTGTTATTGGTATATTCTGTTATTAAGAATTAGAATTCTTCTTGCTTTATTTAAACCATCTAAAATTCAAGTGTATCTAGACCAAGATACTTCTCTAGGCTCTATCTGTTATTACTGGAAAGAGGCAAGCACAAGCAGAAATCAATTGTCCTTTTCCAGTGTGTACCTCAGGATGGGTCAGCTCACTGTGCGCACCTGCTTGTTGTTTTCCAATGTCAGGAGACAGAATCCGGATGTCTCACCTGAAGTGAACAACTCCACAACTATCCTCTTACAGTGAGCAACTCCACTTTTCTAGCTGCATTCCTTCCACCCCGGTTGTACTCTGGTATAAATTGAAGTATGCTTATGCTTACATTAAAAAAAAAAAAAAAAAAAAAGAAAACAAAAAACCCTAATTTGGTAATAAAATGAGTATTTTTCTGTTCATATTTTCATTTAGGTTGATAGAAATAAAACCTTTTTGTGTTCTACTAAACCTATTTTTCTGGGGAAAAAAAAAAAAAAAAAGATATTTCTAAGAAGTGAAGGAAGTGCTGGTCAGCCTAGTCCTTTTTTCTGTTCTATTTATTTTCATTGATTATGGTTGATTTAACTGTGCGAAAAGGGGATGTATTATCCTATGCAGTCCTTTCCAGGTGAAGGAACTGACAACTCCCTTCCTGTACTGTGTCAGAAAATCCAATTAAAGTATTTTATTGACAATAAAAGAAGGGTAATCTTGCTGGTGGAACCTACAAGATGAAGGTACCAATGAACTGTCTTATCACACATCATACATTCAGTGGTTTTGGTGAGCTGAACTGACTCTGTTTAAGCATGTTGAGCATTCTAAATCAAAATGAATAATTAAACTTCTGTCAATGGAAGCTTTAAAAACAACAAGAAAGAGTTGAAAATTGCAAAGAAAATGTCCTAGATGAGAATCAATGACAAACTACATCCATGAATGTCAAAAGCCAGAAAAAGTGACTGGAAGGCAGGAAAACCTCAGTTTGCTGAAAAACACATTAAAAGGCTAATGATAGAGATGAGAAATTGCCAGAATTATTTTAGCCATTTCTGATAGTTTTAAGCCTAAACTTTGAATCTTACATTAGTCACAGTTAGGTAACCAGAAAGATTCATGACTGTTTCTCAACCAAAAAACCCTATTCCTCATTCAGGTGACAAGGAAACCTAAACAAATACTTGCTCAGTGAACACAGCTTCTGAAATACTCCTCTGACTCTCAGTGTGCAAAGAGCAAGGATTGAACGCATGTGGTAGTCTGTGCATGCTGGTTGCTCGTGTCTTGAGTGATTTCTTTGACCTGACAGGACACCTCGGAGCAGATATCATCTCTGACTTCTCTGGTTCCTCCTGACTCCTTCAGCCATTATCTTGACTTGCTGTCACATTGGCTCCTTTCTGCTACTGTAGTGGGGTGCAGCTGCTGCTCCATATTTCTGCCTTTGTTCTTATCAGACAAACCCATCCACTTTTGCCTTCAGTGTTGTGGCAGACAACTCCTAAAGGTAACATTGCCTTTCTCTTTTTGTAGGTGGAAGATGCATTAAGTGAGGCAGATTTTCAGCTCAAGTTGGACCTGCACTTTACTGATAGTGAACAACAGTAAGTGCTGTTTTAAAGCTTATTTGGTAATGTAGCGTGAGATTTTCAAAGCTGTTAAATGTCGTTCTATCTCTGCTGCTGTTAAAGTCAAATGGAACATGACCTCTGTGTGAGCAGGAGCTGCGGTTCATGAGCACATTCATCTCAGAAGACAACAGAATATTTTCTGGCTGAAGATGGCTGAAGACCATACTAAGCACTTTTCTTGTATTAAGAACCAAAGCTGTCTCTATATATTAGGAAGGCACCTGCCGGTTGAGTCTGATTTCTTCCAACTGCATTTGATTCCCTAATCTTAGGTGAAGTGGGAGCAGCATCCCTTCCTGAGACATAGCAGGAAGTGTGATCCCAGATACTATTCAGTCTCACTGAATCACAGAAAAGGCTTCCAATGACTTCAGCGACATGTGCAGGAGGACAGAACAGGAGGAGGTGCAAAGAAATCGTCTGAGCTCTGTTTCTTGCCAAGACTGCCCCCCTGTGATTTTACTCTTGTCCATAGGGTCCCTAAACAGATTTCAAGAGCAAGTTTCCTTTATCTTCAAGATACAAGAAGTGAAAGCTTGTTCTCAGCCAAGATTAAAATGAACTGAGACATTCAAGCTATGAGATTGTGTTCTTTGTGTTCCAGGCTGAGAGATGTTCCAGCGATCCCCCTGATCAGCAGCCGTACACTGTGTCTCCACTTCCACCCCCGGAGAGGTCTGCACCACCATGTTCCTGTCATGTTTGACTATTTCCACCTGTCAGTGATATCCGTCACTGTGCATGCATCACTGGTAGCATTACACCAGCCTCTGATCAGGTAAAGGATGCAGAAATGTCTCTTGAAAGGCAGAGATTCCTCATGTGAGTGCTTTAGATTATTGCATAGGAGGAAATAGAGGAAAGAGGATAATTTAATTTCAAGGATTTTTGATCATGGGGTAGAAGTTGGTGTTTAGGGCCAGCCTCTGACACAGGCTACTTCCCTTGATAAGATAATAAGGATCTGATTAAAAACTCACAAAACCTTTGGGAAGAGGTTTGGAGACTTCGATTAATCTTGATCTCTCTGTTTTCCCATCTGTAACATGAGGAAAGTGGAAATTTTCTTCCCCTTGGCAGTTTTCCCTCTTTAGTCTAAAAACCACTGAGAGCATTTACATTTTTTCCCCCCCCTGTTGGTTTTATAAAGCATTTAGGACAGTGGGAGTCTAATCTCATCTGTGGCCTCTGTGCATTAGCATAACTCATAACATGGCTAGAAGGAGGCATGCATGACTCAGGACTGGATAAGACTTTGCTGATTTCTGCTTTGCAGAATCATCTGATTTAACTGTGTAGCAGTATAATTCTTGCTGCCATGGGGTCTAGGTGTGATTTATGTTATCTGATTCATAATGACAAGAAACTAATTCAAAATTCCTTCAAATAAAACAGGACTGGAGGTCAATATCCTCTAATATTTAGAGCAGGTGAGCAGAAGCAAAGGTCTTTCTGGCAATTTACTTTATGGTCAATCTTGTCATTGCATGAGATAAAGAGTGCTGAGAGGAAGGGAACTACTTTGGTCCTGGAACAAAAAGCAGTGCTCAGCATTATTCAGCTTCCCTTACTCCAGCAAGGTCTTGCTGTTTACTAAATGACCAGGAGACTCAAGTTTGCCAAATATTGCGCAGAGAACACTGCGTCAGGAAAAAAAGATGAACCTGTAGACCCTTTTTATACCAGGTTTTGTGTCTTGACTTAATACATCTTTGCTTCAGTTCTCCATTTGTGTAAAGGCATTGCTTGTACTCAATACCGTAGAATGAATTGAGGCTGTAAGATGTTGAGTTGTGACAGTGATGTGACTTGTATTAATGGATCAGACTGACATAACTTTTTTCTTCAGCAGCTGAGGTACAGGTGTAGCTGCTGCACCTCTCCCTGCTATGTGTTGACTTTTAAAATAGTGAATTAGATTGTAACAGACTCCTTCTAACCAGATAATTTTCTTCAGATAATTTGCCCATTGTTGTACTATATAAAAGGATGAAAGAATAAGTTATCATGCTTAATAACTGTTTTCAGTGCTTTGTTATCCTCCAATGAATGGGACTTGTTACTTTTATTAGGCTTAAATCGCCTAATATTTTTGCCTAACTGATGAGCAACTGTTCCATAGTCAGATTATTATAGCTTTTTAAATGTGATATTGTGGACATTCATTAACTATACAATATTTTTACTTAATGCAGTGGAATGGAGATTTTTGACAACACAATATAAAGTCTTAATTGCTTAAGCCAGTAAAATCATTTTAAAGTGTGATACTGAGGATTTAGCTGCTTCTCTTTATATTGGACATTCTCTAAATATAAATCAGGGTGAAGACATTAGTGCCAAAGGAATGCCAGTTCCAAGCTTTCTGAAATAAATCCAGCCAACTAAAATTGGGTTTTCTCACAATTCAAAGCCTTCCTGCTTGGAGTTTGCTAGGAATATAGACAAAAGGGTTCAACTGTACAACCAGATCTTTATTTTTGGAAGACAATAGAACCCAAATGACTGTAAAGCCTTTTCTGTCACATTATGGAAATAATAAATATCAGATAGCTACACTGTCTGAGAAAAAGATCCAGGCAGTATTTCACTGTGTTTAGTTTGCTACCTTGAACTGTGCAATCATAGTACACGCTTTAGATGTATATATTGTTTCCACACATATGTATGCAATTAAATGTAAACCAGCAATAGTTCTAAACCTATACTGAAAATAAGGATCACACATTATGTACAACTGAAATTCACTGCTGTCCTGAAGTTCTCCTGGAAAACAACTTTGCCTGAAGCAGAGCTTTTTCCTCATGTATGCCCTGTGGACTCAGCTTTTCATACCTTGTTAGCTTTGTGGGCATATCCAATACTATTCCTCAAAGTTCTTCCCCGTTGCCTGTATTTAAACAGCCAAAACAGTGGGGAAAACATCAAGACTGATTCAAACCTGTCCCTGCAGGATAATGTACAGTCGCAAATAGCTCTTGCTGGGCAAACCTTGCCAGGGTGCTTCCATTGACTCCTGGTTTTTAACAAGAGAATATTTTGATATTGATGTTTGTCCTGGTTAATAATTCTTACATAATAAATATTGCATTAGGTTTGAGGCTTTGAAGCCCTCACCTCTGACCAAACTGAGAAAGAGTGAAATTCATGTTTCTGGGATTCTTTGCAGGATTCTGCAACTGGGACAGGGTAACCCCCAGCATCAATACAAGCTGGGGGTTGAAGAGATTGAGAGTAGCTCGGAGGAGATGGACCTTGGGGGTATTGGTGGATGAAATATTGGACCTGAGCCAACAGTGTGTGTTTGCAGCCCAGAAAGCCAATTGTATCTTGGGCTGCATCAAAAGAAGTGTGACCAGCAGGTTAAGAGAGGTGATTCTGCCCTTCTACTGTGCCCTGGTGAGACCTCACTTGGAGTATTGTGTACAGTTCTAGTGTCCTCAGTACAAGAAAGACATGAACCTGTTGAAGAGGGACCAAGGAAGGGCCACAAAAACGAGGATGAAGCACCTCTCTTCTGAGGAGTGGCTGAGAGAGTTGGGGTTGTTTAGCCTGAAGAATAGAAGACTCTGGGGAGACCTTACTGCAGACTTTCAGTACTTAAAACAGGCTTATAAGAAAGATAGGAAGACTTTTTTTCAGGGCCTGTTGCAATACAATGAGGAGCAATTGCTTTAAACTAAAAGGGGAGATTCAAGTTGGATGTGATGAAGAAATTCTTTACAATGAGGGTGATAAAATACTGGCATAAGTTGCCCAGAGAGGTGGTGGATGCCCCATCTCTGGAGACAAGGCCAGGCTGGATGTGGTTCTGGGCAACCTGACAAAGTTGAAGCTGTCCCTGCTCATTGCAGGGTGCTGGAACTAGATGTTCTTGAAGGTCCCTTCCAACCCAACCTGTTCTGTGATTCTATGAATCTATGATTCTATTCTATGATTCCAGATGGAAATTTTGTGATTCAGCTTTTCTAAAGGGTATAACCCTCAGCTTTTTAAAAGTCCCAATTCTTGGCAGCTCCTAATGGCTTTATGCATTTACTAAGGAGGCGAGAGGCTGAATAGGATGGTAATGAGGCAGACTTGCAGTCAACTTACCTCCAGCTGTGGTATCTTTACAGCAATCGTATTTGGTATAGATGTGGGATGACCAGAAGCATGGTGATGCTCTGGGGCTCAGCTCATCTCCCTTGGCTTCTTGAGCAGCTGCATTCCCCTGAAATGCTGCTGCAGAGGGGACCCTGAGCAGCAGGGAAGGGGCCAGATAGCTTTGACATTTCCTTACAGAACACTGAGCTATAACTTGGTTAAAAGTTCTCGCTTTAACCTTTAGAGTTCTTTGACTTATATAAAAAGCACCCCCGAAGTGGCTGTGGAAGGTGGACCACTTGAGGCCATCTGCAAAAGTTTAATTTTCCAGGCAGAAGTGCATTAATGGGGGAGAAGAGGGGTGTAGGATGCAGTGATTGCAATATATGTTGTCTCAACCCGAAACACTGCTTCCCTCACCCTTGTCTTGCCGTACACCCAATCGCTTCCACCAGCTACAGCAGCACATTTGTGACACCACTGCATGCGAACCACATGCATGCTCCCTGTAGTGATAGCTGCTGCTCAGGGCCATTGTGTCTGCACTGAGTGCTTTTGGCTGCAGCAGGTCAGGGAGCAGTATCTTCAGACTTTTGGGATGTGGGAGAAATAGAGGAGAACTTAGAGCAGGAGCTGGGGGATATGTCTCTCCTAATATCACAGAAATGACAGTTCTCTTTGGAAAGTGAAGGGCTTAACTCTGACAAACTCATTTTACCCAGGGTGACAGGTGATCCCAGCAAGTCTGCCAAAAGATAGAAAAAGAGAGCAATGGTCAAGCTTGAGGCTACTCCCCTGCTGAATGTGCTGGCTTTCACAAACTGCTTAAATACCATTTTTATTCTCTTACCTAAGCTCCAGAGGCCAAGTGTGCATAAGCGGTTGTAGGAGGAGGGTCAGGTTAGGGCTTTTGGGCTCCAGTTTTCAGTCTTGTATTGGTTTCTGGCCTGAGGCACTGACTTTTCCCTTAGCTCCCTGTCACCAGCTTCACAGCTGGTCCATTCTGTAACTGCCACCAGCAGTTATTAGCCCTTCATAAGTTGTTTCGCTTCAGCATGGTTCAGGCTTCCAGAAATATTTCTGCTTTTCTCAAAGAGATATGGCCATGGGTACTACTTAGTCTCAGGTATGCTGCAAGCTCAGTGTCTTTCTTATGTTGGACTTACTTAGGAATCAAGCAGCAAGAAACATGGTTACCTGCTTCATTAATTCCATAGACCTCTGCACCACTCTTTCCCAAGAGGGGTTAGCATATGCTATGGTTTATAAGTAAAAATACAACTTGTAAATAATCTCTAAAACAAGTAGCCTAATACATACTCTCCGCCACACAGTTTCCCACACAGAAAACAATATCCTATATGTTGTTTCCTATTTAGCAGCATGGACAATAGGATCTGGTTGGCATGTCTTATACTGGAAATTTATCCAGTGATTTCGGATGATTTATACTTTCTTTCCCTGAAAGATTTCTGGAAATGTAGGAGCTGGTTTTCAGCACCAAACTGCTACTCTCTGTACAGGCTGGTGTCCCTAAAGCTCTGATTTGCCTAAGGACTGCAGAATCCAAGTCACTAGATGGCCACAGCTTTCTGAATGCTCCTCAACATTCTGTTCTCTTCCTCACTTTCATACATGCATCTATATGAAAAGCAAATTAGACTTTCAGTATTTTACTTGTTAATTTTGAATTCTTAACTGCCCACATCCAAATCACTGCATGAGAAATGAGAAATCTTGGTGATCCTAGATGATAGGTAAATAATGTTATAGAAATTTTTCTTGTGGAGAAATCAAAGCACAGACACTGAATTTTCCAGTGACTTGAACTTGTTCTGCTCTGGGGAGAGGGAACATAATCAAAGGGACACAGATTGTTTGAAGGTTTCAGACCTGACCTAGTTCTGATCTGCTCCATTGCACTGAGGAATCAGGCCAACCCTGGCCATCCTTGAGCAATTTTCTCTCACCTAAATTCTTTTATTCCCAGGCATCCTCATGTTCCTCAAAAACACAACTGATATATCTATTGTGACATACACTCTGTACTACCCTGTGCACCTTGAATCTGGATGCAGAACATGCAGGTCAATTTTGTTTATGTTCGTATATGTAGCTGGCACCAGCTTATGGGCAGTTTATATTCAAAACTGCCAAAGATGTAATTCTGGGTAGTGAAGCTGATGAATTATCTTCTCTCTGCATCCTATTTACAAATAAATTAATCCATAGAAAGAAATGCAATATTTATGCAATAAAGAGCTATTACTTCCACAATATGTTTATTAAAATAACACTGGTTTTTATTTTTTCTTCTAAGAACTCTTGCATAAGAACTAGACTTTTTTTCCTTTGAATTTTCTTTATTCACTACTGTTTTCTATAAATCTGTAAAGAAGAAACTCCACTTTGATATGCCATTCTTCTAAGCTACCAGCCAAGATGTCACATTAGAGAAACCTGACTATTTCTGAGCCAAACTTTCAATACCTCTCACCCAAAATTAAAAAATAAGATACCCCCAACCCAAACTAAATAAATATAACTACATTATTTTACCTGATTTCAAGTTTTATAGCAATTAAGTTTAAGTTCAGGACAAATGAACCAACATTTTCCAGCAACCAAAATCACAAAGAGATTTCAAACCGGATCCCCCCCTAATCTATTTGGGATCTAGGAAGAGATATCTGTTTCCATTACAAATTTTATATTAATATATCTTATCAGTTTTACCCAAGGAGCCCAGAATATTTTACAATCACTGATTATCAAAGCTCCTTATATAAGTGGGAAAAATGTAGAGGAGCACAATCTGTCAGCATCCATATATTATTCTCAAAAATGAACAATGGGTCATCCACGTAACCTGTGTGCACATGCTGGTAGTAGTTTGCGAAAGCCATCTTAAAGTTTTGAGTTAGAACACTGAGGGAAATCAGTGTTGTGCATTACATTTTAACTGATCTGTGGGACCTTGAAGGAAGTTCCTGTTGAAATGCAAATTGTGCTGTCAGTAGAGGGTGTGAGGATTTGTTTCTGAATTCTGTTATTTCTATGGGACTTATTTATATAATTTTTTTTTTTCCAAATCAATAATATTTTATGCACAAGGGACTGAAGGCAAGTGAAGTTATTTTTTCATGTGATCTGTCCTACATGGGAAGCAAGTTCATTTATTCAGCTTCCACTCCCGGTTCATAAAATTATAGAATAGTTAGGGTTGGAAAGGACCTTAAAATCATCTGGTTCCAATCCTCCAGCCATGGGCAGGGAAAATCACAGTATTATAATTTCTGGTCATCAGAATATGATGATTGTGTGAGTTTTTTGTTTGTATTTACAGCTTGACCATTTCACATAGCACAAGCTAGGATTTTTTTCCAAGCAAGAATCAGATCCAATCTTTAAATTTTTCTTTTCCCATTCTGCTGAGAACTACTATTAATGAAGAAAATAAGTTTTGCTGACCAGGAAAAAAAAAAAAAAACAAACCCATAACCAAACAAAAACTCTTCATTTTGAAAACAAACAAAAAAAATAAGTAAATGAAAAAATAGATTATTTCTTTTTGGAGGAGTTTAGTCTCAAAGGGAATATTATGTTTTATTAAACTGGCCTACAGCATAAATTCTGAATTACTTCAATAGCACAACTGAATTAACATTTATCAAGGTCAATCCATTTCTCATGCTAGGGAACTGCCGTCTTGTTTATATATTAGAGAATAATCCACAGAAGATAAAAAATAGGGAATGATTATTTAATATTTTGCATAATATAAGAACTAAGAGGTGCCACATTCAGTTCTCCAACAGCAGGCTCAAAACAAAGTCCAGCACATGTTGCAACATGCAATTCATTTCAAATGATGTTACAGAGGCCAAAAGTATAAATCAAAAAGGCAGATTCATAGAAGATAATCATGACTGCTGGAACTAATTGCCTGAATATAATCTCAGCATCCGAAAGTTCTTACATTTTGATTGCTGGTATCTTGGAGGTTATACCACAGGAAAAAAACCCAGATTTTCAAGGCAATATGCAGTGGTTTTGGGTGACATAGTTTAGTGTGAGGTGTCCCTGCTCATGGCAAGAGCTTGGAACTGGATGATCTTAAGGTCCTTTCCAACCCTAACTATTCTATGTTCCTATGATTCTCGCCTGCATGTAAATAGGCATGTATGCGTCCATAGACATCTGCTATAAGAACTAGGAGACTCTTCTGAAGGATGAGTCTGATCCTGCACATCTAATCTGCTCTTGTGAGACCTCACATGGAGTATTGTGTGCACGTCTGGTGTCCTCAACATAAAAAGGACGTGGAAATGTTGGAACAAGTCCAGAGGAGGCCATGAGGATGATCAGGGGACTGGAGCACCTCCTGTATGAAGATAGGATGAGAAAGTTGGGGCTGTTCAGCCTGGAGAAGTGAAGGCTTCATGGAGAACTCATAGCAGCCTTCCAATATCTGAAGGGGGCCTACAGGGGTGCTGGGGAGTGGCTCTTCATCAGGGACTGTAGTGAGAGGACAAGGAGTAGCGGGTTTAAACTTAAACAGGGGAAGTTTAGATTGGCTGTGAGGAAGAAATTCTTTACTGTGTGGGTGGTGAGGCACTGGAATGGGTTGCCCAAGGAAGTTGTGAATGCTCCATCTCTGGCAGTGTTCAAAGCCAGGTTGGACAGAGCCTTGGGTGACATGGTTTAGTGGGAGGTGTCCCTGCCAGTGGCAGGGGGGTTGGAACTAGGTGACCTTAAGATCCTTTCCAACCCTAACTTTTCTACGATTCTATGATAAAGATATCTCATGGATAAGGCCATCAAAAGAACAGCTAAAAAATATAAAAATGAAAAATTTTTTCTTTCAGTGAAAATATGAATTCTGCACACATGTTCATTCTCTCAAACACATGTACTTTTTATCTTTTGACTTTTTGTCCTGACTCCAAGTGAAAGCTAATGTTAACATACAGGATAAGGATATAAATGTTTATATTAAATCAGTGTTATTGAATAGGTAGTCATGTAAATAACCAAGAGCTAAGATTCATACAAATGAGTGTGGTTGCAGGAATAAATAAAATAAATACAGAAATTAAACCATTATTGTGAGTAAAATTGTCTTCGAATATTATGCAGTTCAGAAAGCATTAGGGAAACTTTAACAGTTTGTAAGCCTTCCAGCTAAACTTTCCCTCAAAAGACAGATGACATTATGGCAGGTTTCCCAAAAAAAGATTTTTTGTTTTACAATGCTATGTGTAATCAATTTCCATAAAACCAACAGATTAAAATCCCTTCTCTGCTGTAAAAGCAAAATATAAATAAATTAAAAAGGCATTAGAAAGTGCTTTTCTCTCCCTTAAAGCCTTTGAAAGCTTTGCTGATATTCAAATGAGGAGGTTTTGTGTGCAGGCAACATTTGTTTAAGCTTTTCTCTCTGATACCATAGCAATAAGTTTATATTTCTGCTTCATGAGCCTTTTCAGCAGACCAGGGCAGACAATATCACCTAATAACATCTGAAATTACCTAGAGCAGTTTTTGTCTCTTGGCTCTTTGAAATTGTTTTAGTTTATTTATTTATTTTTGTATTAAATGTTGCAAGTATGAAATACATGGAAAGACTTCATGCTGCTTAGAAGCAGCCAGCTGGAAATTTCTTGGATCACAAAAATTAATACATACAAATATATGCTATGGTCTTCTACCCCCCACACCCACTTATGGAATGTTCTTTTTGTCAATGTATAAATGCTAGCTAATAAAAAAGAGAGAGCAGCTTGACTTGAGACAAGGCAGGAATTTATGATTAACCTTCTGACACTACTCCAACTCCTAATTTTGCTGGAGATTTCTTTTTCTGGTGTTGCACACATCACTCAGTTTCCCTGTGTATCAGAACCTCTCCTGTTATTTTGGGTGATAACAGGTATCGCTGCAATTCCATTCATTTTATATCCTTAGAATAAACATCTTTTATTTTGCTGTGGGCTTCTGTAAAACATCTAGAAAACTAACCTGTCCTTACAAGCTGAATCAGGTGTAGATATCCATGAATGATGGCTTATTTGAACTGACGTAGCCACATGATACATATCTACATAGAGAAATAACCTCAGATTGAAAGTTTTGCAGAATGGCACTGCCCTGTGCCTTTTAGCTCTGGCACAGTATGTTTTTTAAATGTTTTTTTTGTGCTATCCATCTTAGAAACTTTTCAAGGAAACTGGGTCTCCTGCTTGTGATGCATTTGGGATGCCAGGATGGGTATCCAATGCCTGTGGATAGTGATCCCAGTCTGAAAGCTGTAGCACAGACTCAGTGATATTACCTTTGCTCTGAGTAAATGTCTTTTTCTTTTTTCTCTGTCATTCATTAGCTCAATTCCACCTTCACCTACACAGAATCATAGAATTAGTTAGGTTGAAAATGATCTTGAAGATCATCAAGTCCAACCCTCACCCCAACACTGCCAAGGCCACCACTAAACCATGTCACCAAGGGCCTCATCTACACTGTTTGTGAACACCTCCAGGGATGATAACTCCATCACTCTCCTGGGCAGATTGTTCTAATGCCTGAGCACCTTTTTTTCAGTGAAGAAGTTGTTAATAATACCCAATCTAAACTTCCCCTGGTGCAGCTTGGGGCCATCTCCTCTTGTCCTATTGCTTGTTAACTGGGAGAAGAGACTGACCCCCAACCTCACTGCAACCTCCTTTCAGGCAGTTGTAGAGAGCAATATGATCATCCCTGAGCTTTTTCTGTTGGCCTTCTTGGCTGCCTGGGTACAAACTGGCTCCTTTTCAACACCCCAACACCACCCCCTTCTCTGCCAGCAGCTTTCCAGCCACTCTTAACCAAGTCTGGGGCATTGCATGAATCTGTGGCCTAAGTGCAGGATTTTAAGAACAACTATGGTTGCTTGCATCACCATTTAGACTAAGTAATTTGGTTTATTGTATTCACCACAAGTAGCCTGATTTCTCTCTTGAAATCTTGATGTAGTTTATGTACAGCACACATTATTACAGGGTCTAACAGTGGGATTTATCTCACCAAACTTCAGCTGTTTACAAGGCAATCATCATAGCCTCTCTTTGTAGTCCACAATAAGAAATAGGCATTTTAAGGATGAAATGCATCCGACCTATTTGATATCACTACTTCAGAAAGAGATGAGTCACCCGTTGGAAATGCCACTTCCTCTCCAGTGTATATAAAGGCAGCCTACATCATTTACTAGGATGTAGACATTTGCTCAGATTAATCCAGAATAAGAGCCTTAGCTGCTCATCAGGACTCTGGCAGGCTCAATGCCAAGCAAACTCCAAACAAAAAGTTTCCCTTTTAATGGGTCCATGCTATAAGACACGAGACATACAGTCAGAAGGGAACACTATAGCTATAATAGTCAGCTCTGAGAGGTGATGATCTCAGCCTAAACCAACTTGAATTCTTTCTGGCTTTTGAGAAAGAATTTGGATAACAGCAAATTCATGTCATGAATGGGTATTGGAGAACACATCCCAAATGAATTGACTGTACCCAGGAAAGGGAAATGCAGTTTGGGGCTGAAGTCTTGTCATTTTGGTGCTGGAAGCTTTATCTAATGGAAAAGTGAGAAGTGGGAAATAAACTTCCAATCTGTAATAAAAATTTGGGATGAGCTATAAAGGATCTTGATAGTGTAGGCAGATACACAATTGCGCAGTTCAAAATGAAGTGTGATATGGTTAAAGCCAGAAAGAAAGATGTTGTACCATTCAAGATGGAAGCTGATGAGAAGCTGGGTTATCTATGTGCATAGGTGGAAAAGTAATGTTGAGAAGTTATGCTGGAAAAAGATCTGTAAGAGAGCAGAGAAAGGACTGAGTGAATGACAATACTCAAACCACTGGACTGAATGCCAAGAAAGAGACAACAATTAATCTTCTTTAGCAATACTGCTCTGATTATTTTTCTTCTTGATTTTCCTTCTTTTAGTTTTGCTCGTCCAGGGAAAGGCTCATGGCTTGGTAAAGGCAACCTGGAGGCAGGACCAGACCAGTCCAGTATGTCATTGGAAAATCTAGTGTTTGGAGCTGGCTACTGCAAACCTGCATCTTCAGAGGTAAGGAGGATTCCTGTCTTCTGTTTCACATTGTCTTCTATTTCTATATTCACATTGTGCACATTATCCGTGAAGAACAGGCCTTGGTTCATATAGCTAAAAGAGTGATTTTGTTGGAAGAAGAACCCTCAAAACATTTCTGCGTGAACCACCTGGCAATTGGATATACAGTTCCTGGGTTCAGCCCTCACCTTTATGAACCATTTCAGAAAAAACAAGATGTATGGATACAACCCTGTCTGCCAATGACACTTTTACAGCAAGATTCATCTGGCTATGTATCTGCTCTAAGGTGAAATTCCTTATTCAGTAAAAGATCCTTGCTTTCAGGTCTTACGTTCAATGGCCACAGGACTTAAGTCATTCTTAATGATGTCGTGAAGGTTTGTGTTTGGAGTACAGAGTACGGTGTGTGTTGATGATGGGGTGTCACATACATTGCCTTACTCAAGGCAGGCCTTATTACTGCAGCTGAAGCAGAGAACTTGTGCAATTTTTAGTCAAAGTTGTCTGTTTGGAAAACAATGATTAATTGGTGGCTTTGAAGTGTTTCTTTTGTCAGAAATGTTTCCTCAGGTCTAGAAACTTAACCCAGAATGCTGGAATCATTAACTTGTTAGGAAATCCTGATTCAAGGGCTCTGATTAACATGCTGCCCTCAACCTTTTCTGTCAAAGCTGTTCTGTTCTGTATGAATGTTAAAAAATATCCTAGCCCAGAGCGGCTGGTGTAGAAGAACTACCAGGGAATTAACTCAGGCTGAGAAAATATTTGGCCTGAGGCTGCTGTCTGAGCCATGGGGTCATTGCATGCTTTTGGCAAACCAACCAACCTCAACCTCTGCCTCTCTGGTAGACAGTCACATCATAAAAATTTAAATAACTGATCTGTTTGTAAACTAATCTCAGCACATCACACAATAGAGAAGCATCTTTGGAGAGTGGTTCCTAACTTTCATCATCCTCTGCAAAAATCTCTATTGTAAGAAGATAAATAGAATGGTTAATTCTCCACTCCCATTTTTCCTTTCACCCTCCAAGGAAAAATCTTGGTCTGCTGTGATTAGGAAATGTTATTTCCTTCTCAAGCATTTTCATTAGCTGAAAAATAGAGAAAACTATTTTTCTATCTATCTCTTTTGATGATTATTCAATAGAGGCATGATCATAACGTTTGGTTGGGGTTTTTTTTTTTTCCTTTTATTTTAATGACAGCATAATTGTTGTAGCTTGACCTTGCCTGAATGCCAGGTGCCCACCAAACTGCTCCATCATTCACTTCCCCAGCACAACAGGAGCAGAGATAATGAGTTAACAAAAACTTGTTGGTCAAGACAATGGCAGTTTAATGAAGCAAAAAAAAAAAAAAAAAAATGTTGCACACAGAAGAAAGGGAAAACAAAAGATCTGTTCTTTACTTCTGAGTGATATCCAGCCACTGTCCAGGAAGCAGAGCTTCAGTACAGTTAGTGGTTACTCCAGAAGACAAGTGTCTTAGGAATGAATGCCTTTTTCTTAGCTTCTAACGTCTGCACAGCAGACATTACATGGCATGAAATACCCCTTTGGTCAGGTTGGGTCACCTGTTCTATGTCCCCTCCTATTATCTTGCCCACCCCCAGACCACTAGTGAGGGGGGAATACTGGAAAGCCAGCCTTGATGCTGTTCTAGCATTGCCCAGCAATAGCCAAAACTCTGGTGGGTTATCAACACTTTCCTAGCTACGAATACAAAGCACAGCACTGTGAGGGTTGGTGTGGGGAAAATCAACTCAGCTGGACTCAGTACAATAAGTATTAAAGAAGCTGCGTGGAGACTTCATAGCAGCCTACAAGGATGCCAGAGAGGGACTCTTTATCAGGGACTGTAGTGATAGGACAAGGGACAATGGGTTTAAAATTAAATAGGGGAGATTTAGGTTGGATATTAGGAAGAGTTATTTACTGTGAGGGTGGTGAGACACTGGAACAAGTTACCCAAAGAAGTGGTGAATGCTCCATCCCTGACAGCATTCAAGGCTAAGTTGGACAGAGCCTTGAGTGACATGGTTTAGTGTGAGGTTTCCCTGCCCATGGCAGGGGTTTGGAACCAGGTGACCTTAAGGCCCTTTCGAACCCAAACCATTCTATGGTTCTTTGATCCCAGCAGGTGATCTACTAAATACCCAGATGAAAGCACTCTATCATAAGCTGGCTTTAGCACTCTGCAGGTCATCAGAACATCAGACACCCTGCAGGTCATCAGAACATCACATCCCAAACAATTATAAACAGAATGCTATACACTCCATGGTGAGACGTGCATTTGCTTAGCTTCAGGGACCTCTATAAGTCATGACATCTGGTTTTGATCTGAGACTTTTAATTTAATAGACTGTGATGGCTTTTTTGCATATGCTATCCCTGATGTATGATAATGAACAAAGATTGCTACTCTTGGCTTAACATAAAAAATGAAAATTCAGAACTAGAAAAGGAATTGCTCTTGGGGTGAACCCAGCTCCAAGTGAGTCCAATTGAATGGTGGTTTATGTGGAGTTTTCATCAAGCCACGAGAGTCTGAAGGAACAGGAATAATATTTTTTACAGTGCTGCAATGCTTTGCCCTGGGTCAGATTTACTTAGTTTTACAAATTTATAGATTCTGTTCCAAGTCATTTGAATATGTCTGCAAAATGTAAGTTCAATTGGACTATGGACATGTCCAGGTTTTGGGGAATTTTGCAGTCAGCATCAGTAGGCATGAGAATGGGTCTTACCCATTTCATTAGGTGAAAACTACAGAAGCCTCTACTCTCTCTCTATATATTGCATTGGACCTTGCCTACTGTGTGTCCAAATTAACAATTGTTGAATCCCTCACCTGAAGATATACCACTCTTTCTGTTTGTTTGTTTATTTGTAAGCTACTCAAATTTGATGCAACTGGCTAAATCTAGGTAAGAGCAATTCATGAATCTTGTCTTCCATTGCAGACAAAGCTTTACTGGGCAGCAGGACATAGGAAAACTGTTTTTAGAGACTTTGGTTAGTTCCTTTTTATGTTATAAAATGGTGTGAAACGGTTAATGTTGGTCTTATTGTGTTTTTTTTCATCTCTGCAAAGCTCAGTTTGAATCCTCCTGCTTTTCATATACATTTCTGTATTTTCCTTGATCTGAGAAATCTCCAGGCTTAAGCTCTTCTGATACACCTCCTGGGCAAGTGTCTTCTGTCTGGTGTCTTTTCTAGGGAACTGAATCTGATTATTCAGTTCTCTATAATGCTTCAAGCAGTTGAGACTTTCCTTATTTGAGGTTTACCTATTGAGAATAAATCAAAAAGACCTTTTTTTCCCCATTATTGCTGCAAGATTATTTTTCCAGAATATTTCCGTTGTGTAGAAACCTCTAACTCATAAGAATTCTGAATCATTCTTATTTCATCTTCTTCTTCAAACCTAGGAGATGCATGTTATAACCCCAATGAATTAGTGGTTTGCTTTGTCTGAGGTTTTTACTGATCAACTGATGCAGTTGAACCAATTTCATCAATTTCATGGAAATAGCACAATTTCTACAAAGCCGAGAAACAGACTGGCTCATTAAAGTAAATTTTGCCCTTTCTAGTATCATCATACTCAGTAGATGGACTAGTGTCATGGTGTGTTTGTTTTGCGTGGCATCATTTTGGTAGCTGATGGAGATTGGAGCAGTGGTGCTTTCTGTGCCCCCATGTTAGAGAGAGCCAGTTCCAGCTGGCTCCATAATGGACCCATCACTGGCCAAGGCTGAGCCCACCAACAATGCTGGAAACACCTCTTTGATAATACATTTAAGAAAGGGTAAAAAACATTGTCCATAGCTGAGAGAAAGAAGAGTGAGAAAATATAAGAAAGCAATTCAGCAGACACCAAGGTCAGTGCAGAAGGAAGGGGAGAATGTGCTTCAGTTGCTAGAGCAGAGATTTCCCTGCAGTTTGTGGTGAAGACCATGGTGGCCATTACAGTAACTGGTAAGTGATCTCCCTGTCCTTATCTTGACCCATGAGCTTTTTGTTGCGTTTTTCTCCCTTTGTCATGTAGAGAAAGAGAAGTGATAGAGGGGCTCGGTGGGAGCCTGGCAGCCAGAAAAGATCAACCCGTCACACATGGTTCAGGCAAGATTTGAATGTATAGCTTCAGAACAGTGGTGGTTAGACTTGAAGTAGCACCAAGCCCTCAGCAAAGCCAGAATTGCACTGAAAAAAATTAGTAAGTCATATTTTCTAGCCATCTGTTGAATACAAAGTAGAGGATTCTTGACATATCATCTTTAGATCACGCATCTCATTTTACCTCTTTCTTCCTCATAAACATGGTCCATCAGAGAATGAATTTTCTTTTTCGGCCCATAGATTGACTATTTCAGTTCTCATCTAGTTTGTGTAGTTCATTTGCTGTTTCCTTACTGAAAATTCAGGTGACTGCCTTCATTTCTAAAGAAAGCCTGTATCAATCGTCAGTTCCCCTTGCCACTTTCTAAGCTAATCTGCTGTGTGTTTGCGCTGCTGAAATGCCACCACTTAATGATAGATCCTGAAGGCTCCTTGTCCTGCACTTCACACTTCTTAGTGCAGAGACTAATTAAATGCCAGGGGCTTTGGACTGTACATGTGCATTTTCCAAGTGACTTCTGAGCACCTCTGACAGTTTCCGCATCCCTTGGCTTAATAGAGTAGTTATAACAATTAATCCTATTTAAATCTTGGTGATTTTTTTTAAGTCTTCCACGCTTTTCCCCATCATGTACTCAACAAACACATATCTTCCCATTGTGCATTCCTCCTCCTCTCCTTTTATATTAGTTTCTATTTATTCTACACTTTTCCTTTCGAGTACAATTGAGACAACAAAGTTATTTCTTATTGAAATATGATTTTTTTGTAATCAGATAAATATGAAGGAAGATGCTTTTGGAATTGAAAACCCGTTAGAGAACAATCTACAGAATAAGAAAATGTGCTAGTACATTCTCATATTCTCTTCAGCCCATAACCTGTACTCACAGAGAATATGTATTACACTAGATTAACAGTATGTCCAAAATAGGATCGTGTCTACTGGGGACTCATGAGCTGTGTGTGACAGGCTTCCCTCAGGCTCATCTGAATTCCCCTTAGGGACTGCTAAATTGTTTTTCCCTGTGAGAAAGTTCAAGGGATTATCTTGGAGGTTACAAGATCTGGTTCTGAAGATCACACTGACTCATGCCTTCTAGTTATCTCAGCAGCAGTAAGAGCTGGACACTGAAAAATATCTACAGATCCTACATCTGCAATAAAAGAAAATGAAAATGTTCCTTGCAGAACTAAATATTGAATGATCGCTTATACTTCAAGAGATTTATGCCGTACCCTGTACCTACACCTCTTCTATATCCACTGTTGTCAGGCTGGTTTAATGTCTTTGTAATATTGTGCATCACATGCCTGCTGTGTTATAATCAAGTTGAGTCAATGGCATACTGGGGTTTATTAATAAACTGTACACACCGTAATTTTATTTTCATTTGGATAGCAGTTGCACTGCAGATAAATTGACTTCCAAGTAATGAGATTGATTAATCATATGACTTCCCATTATTAAGGCACTGGTGTTTGATAAGAAGTCTTCTTCTTCCATGGAGCACTGATGTAGCTATCCCAAAAGACAAAAAATGTGTGTCTGGCTTCATACAAGAGCTAGGAATGTCATTCAAATAAAATTGCATTGATGCTGAGAGTCCTTTACCACAGTTTATTAGTTTGTTAATATTTTCATCTTTTCAGCAACATATTAAAAAACAAGGCTTTTTCGTCCTAACAACAAAATGTTATTCCAACCCACATTTTTATGTCACATAGGAGTCATTTGTGGATTATTCTTCCTTTCTGCTGTATAGTTACGGCTCTTTGGCCACAATACTTCACTTTTTCAGCTCTTGAAAATGGAAGATTTTGCATCAGAGAATAGCCCATGTAGGATCCATTGTGGGATTTTCAGCCTGAAATCCCAGTTTAGTTGTGAGAAAATGAATACATGGCTGTAAACTTAATTTCTTTTCAGACATAGGAACCTTAATGCACAGTTTAATAGTATCCTTCTTTTATTTATAGGCACAGCAGCCATTTTATGATTTAAATCCATTGTTAATTCTGTAAAAAAAAATAAAACTTTGTAAAAGACTCAAACACTACTATTTCCTTTCAAAGGAAGGGCAATGTGTATTTTCTTATTCCTTTTTCCCTTTGAAACTAACAGAAGTTCTCTCCTACTAGAAAAAAAGGGACCTGATGTGTCAGCAGGGCTATGAAATTGCAAAGTGGTTTTTTATGGTTTTTTTCTCTTAACTGTGTACCAAGTGAGATGTTTCACAAACGGTGTCTGAATTTTACAAACTTCAGGCATAATGAAGGTTCTGATCTTACCAGTTTAGAAGTACAATATGTATATAGCTGGTATATATTATTTGGGAATAGGACTCTTTCAGTGTCTTGCTTTAACAAACGATGATTAGTTGTGATTGGACTCCAGCAGATGTCCAACACGTAATTAGTCAGAGAGCTGATATATTGTTCTTTATAAGGTGCAATGACAAGTATCTTTAATCAGTGTTCAGGGCATCAGTTGTGATAATTACTGATGAAGTCTTTAATCTTCAGTTGCCTGAAGATAAATGACTGATCTTCAGAAAGAACTAAATGATTTCCTAGCTGTAGTAGAAAACATGGTAACTAATAATGTGACAATAAGTAGTTTCTTTAATAACTGTCATTTTTCTTTCCTGAGGCTTTTACTTTTTGATCTGTCATATGCTGTGTACAGCAAGGCAATGCTCTGCATTATGATAGAGTTCAAAATCGAGATTAATTTGGGATTAGGGCTAAAACATGATGTTGAAAAAGCTTAACCATCTTTTCACTATGGGTGTTCGATGAAAATGTCATGGAATACTCTGGAAATTCTTGTGGTACTCCATGCAGGATGCTGATGGAGTCCTTCAGGAGGAAGTCCTCAGGAACTGCTCATATCGTATTGATAATTGGTTCCTTTTGAAAATCAGCAGAATTTGTATACTAAGTTTCACTTTTCCTACTACATTTTTGCTGATTTACTGCAATGCTTACCTATTATAAAGAATCAGACTGCTGCATACTCTTTACAATCTTCCTGTTTCTGTGCACCCTACTGCGAAAAAGTCAATCAAACCTGGACTTGTTTAACTGAAAAGAAGTTTTTTTACGGCTAACTTAAAGTAGTTATGAAAGAAGCGGTAAAAGGAAGAATGAACACGGAGAACTTGTTTCTCTTTCACAGTTACTATTACAGTTATATAATGAAGAACTTACTTGGACCCATATCACCATAATTTCTCACTTTGGGACTGAAATCCACTGTTGTACAGTCATTCATTTGACTGAAATCTTTTCACTTAGAGTTTTCCCTTTCTGCAGATTTCAGCATTGATTTTTCAGGAAGCTTATAGGAGGGAGCATGGGGCAGATGTTTCTTTCTTTCTTTCCTGAAATGGAGTGCACGAGCCACAGGAACAGCCTTTATACTCTGAGCTTTAGGAAGTGGATTTGGCTGCTTTCTACCTTTTGATAGAGTGCTCTATGATCCAGTTTTTCATTCTTCTTGGTATTTTATTCCAGTAGTACTTTGTTGAAAAATTATTTTCATATGCCCTAAGGAACACTAGGCAATAATTCCACTGACTGATGATAAGAGAGTTCTTGAAAGGAGACCTAATCAACTCTCATAGCTTCCAAACTGACAGCCTTTCCAACAGGAGCATAGATGCCAACAACAGCAGAGTCAAGATCCAGCATCTGGAAGCTACCCCTTTACTATTGGCAAGTGTCCCAGACAACAGCATAGGGACTGGGGAATGAGAAAAGAGGCTCCCTGTTTTTCCAACCACTTTGTCTTGTTTTGTGGAAGCACATGTTCAAGTGATAGCAAGAGCCTGTATTTCTGTTCAAAGTCATCACATTTGTCATAATAATTCACGAATCACTTTCTCAGCTGTATGATTTTTTGGGAGGCAGTGCTTAGGAAGAACACTCCTTCCATGGAAACATGTTCCCTCTGACAGCTTGTGCACAAATGACTGCTCCAATGATCTCATGGCTTCTCTGAGGATCAGACAAGTTTCTGTAGTCTGACAAACAGAAAAGAATGGGCTCAGAGAATAGAGATGGGTGTGTTATGATTCTCAAGAGTATTGCCAGACAGAGGAGAATAACATTAAAGCTTAGCTGATATACATAAAGCAATTTTTAAAGCTCCATGGCAAGGTAAGAATAATTTTAGAGGACATTCTGCAGAAGATTGGTTTCTCCTGGAGTTTATATGATTTAACCACATGTTCTGAGTCTGTACTGGAATGTTTTGATGAGTGGCAAGAAAAAATGTAATTGGCGCAGAATTAGGTAATGCTTCAAGGAAGATCTTTCCATAACCCAGACGGTGTGTGAGTATTTAGGCAGTTACACATGAGTATTCAGGTGAGAATCTGGGTCTAAAGATTTATTTAGCATATGCTAGACACAATCAGATGCATATGAGCTTACTTACATTACTTCTTTGACTGCTGTGAACTTTGAGAAATTAAGCTTCCAGTCAGTCTGACTTTACAGCAGTATTTACCTCTGCTGTTCCCAGCTTTATAGGATGTTGTTTGAATATTGTCCAGTGTATTGATGCTGTCTGTGCTCTCAGTCACTATATTATCCCAGGACAGCTGAGGGTGTCATGAAGTATCTGCAGCATCATTCATCTGTAGCCTCTGGTTTCTGATAAGTCAGTTAAGGCCAAAAGCCTTTTCTCATCTTTTTCCTGCTTGTCATGTATGTAGAATCATAGAATGCTTTGTGTTGGAAGGAACCTTTAAAAGTCATCTAGTCCAACCCACCTGCAAAGAGCAGGGACATCTTCAACTACATCCAGTTGCTCAAAGCCCCATCCAACACAACCTTGAATGTTTCTGGGGATGGGGTAACTACAATCTCTGTTCCAGTGTTTCAACACCCTCCCAGTGAAGAATTTGTTCCTTGTATCTAGTCTAAACCTTCCCTCTCTTAGTTTAAAGCAATTACTCTTTCTCCTATCACTGCAGGCCCTATTAAAAAGTCTGCTCCCATCTTTCTTATAGGCCCCCTTTAAGTATGAAAGGCTGCAATAAGGTCTTCCAAGATGTTCTCTCTTTCCATAAAGCCATAAAGTCAATTGAAGCCTGCTCTTTGATGACCCAACCCAAATGTCATTGTCATCTCACAGTTTTTTATTAAGTCTTGAAACAGTCTGCAACATCTCTGTTAGAATTATACCTACCTGGTGCTGGTTAATAGAGATAGCTGATGAGAAGCAAGGGCAAAAGCCTGAGCAGGGCAGAGTGGTACCTCCAGAGCAAGGTGAAGTTATGTTCCAGGTAGTGGTAAAGCACTGTTTCTGCTCTGTGTATTGTGTTTCTTTTGTAAACAAATACCAGAGCTGTCAGTCAAACTCTCTTTCTCCTCTACTGAACTCATTACAAGTATTTTATTTAAAACCATAAAATGATGGCCTGCAGAATAAATGGTAAGTTCCTCATGGCTCATGGAATTTGATTGTCTTTGGGTGTAAATTACTTGAGGGTTGGTATATGTACTATGCATAATACAAGAGGTATCAACTGGGCTAGGAAAATGAACCTTGAAAATGTAATACTTATGCAAATTTATTCAGCTCCAGCTATTGAAAAGTTCCTCATTTTGCTGCAGTATATTACAGCAAATTAATATAGGTATCTTAAAGTAACATACACAGGAAAGTTTCTGATTAGCCATTATTTATGTTTCAGTGTTAAAAATAGAAATTGTGGATTTCTGAAGTGATGAAAAAGACTGTACATTGGTTTATAATTGACTTTGCAATTTGATGTATGTTTGCATGCATGTCAAAGAGCTATAAATGATTCATTGCCTGATGGTGTCGTAAGTGAAGACTTCAGCAAGGCAGCATAATGACAGCATTAAACATTGAACTGTTTCCTGGCAGAAGAAGGCATGGAAATCGCATCCCCCCTCATCAAAGAAACCAGCATTATCGCACCTAGGCCAAAGCAGAGCATTTCTTGTGCAGACTGATTGTTGGCAAGAAGGAAGGTGCCTGTAACCAGGACTAGAAATGATTATTTTGGGGTGTGATTGCCTGAAATAAAATAATGCTACAGAAAAACACCACCAGATTTTGAAACATTTCTAAGAGAACAGAAATTTATTTGCCTTATTTGATTTTACAACAAACCTTCAAGTGGCATCTTGCAAGAGATCTTCGGTTTATTACTTTTTGCAATACAGTAACAGACAAAATTCATGTAACCTGAAAGATAGCATTCTTAGAACCAATAAAAGGGTTATTTTTTCTCCATTTCTGTATGCCATAAGGTAGCTGATGTAACACATTGCCTGAAGGTGCTACTGTGAACTTTGTTGGATTTGCCAGAACTGTGCAAAATGACAGCATTGATAATTCCTACAACCCTTGTTCAGAAAGGATGAGGACTGCAAGAGCTATGGGATAAACCAATATTTAGTCAATCTTGCCTTAAGGCATGCAATTGCTGAAGTTGCTGGGGATTAGGTCTGGATTTTCTTTTCTTTGTTTGTCTGTCTCCTCAGTGAGTATTTGATTCTTAACTATGATCAGTTGCAAAACAAGACTTGTTGGACACCTGCTTTGATCCAGTTTGGCAAAGCCTATACAAATCCGTGTAGTTTGCTCACATTCTGGATGAAAAGTGGGAAGTCAATCATGAATCAAGTGAAAAGAGCGGGATATGCAAGAACATTTGGAAATAATACTAAAAAATAATAGTGCTATCAATAGAGACATGATTTCTTCCCACCTGCTTATGACTCATAGGAACCTACTTGGTAAAACTGTGGCTGTATAACAGACTGAAAGAAACAATAAGATAAAAAACTGCCTTAGTAACAAAATGTCAAACTGCTTAAAAAATGAACCTGTAAAGGTTGAAGCAATTTGTCACTGCCAAAAGACAGCTAAATATTTCCTCTTTAGCCATTGTTTGACAATGTTACTAATGTTTAAATTTAACAAGCTGAGGAAATCATCAGAAATAATGTTATGATTGTTCTATTTTTTATCTTCATTTGTAAAGACAAAGCTAATAAAATAGCATGTAGCAACTGCTCTGGTGATAGAGATCTCCACACTGAATTCTGGGCCAACCCCTCAAGTAAATAGATTTGGTGGGCATGCTGGTGCCATATCTTTTCTTTCCTATGAGACTCTATGTGATCAAGAACTAAAATGATCCACTGAGAAGTTATATTCAGATAATAACTATTTTTAAAGTCATTTCAGAAGCCAAGCTCGTGGGAGTAGAATGGCAGAATTCCAAGCGATCTTGGCCTCATCCAGAAGTAGTCTGAAAAGTAAAAAGTGCAATTCATAAGTGTCCTGTTCATGGGCAAGAATAACAACATACCAGAAAACCCAAGAGGCTCATTTCCTATACCCTTTCTATTAAAATAATTCACAAACCATCTTGGTTTCTTGATTTCTCTATGTCATGTTGCAAGACGGTAGAGCTGTGTTCCCTACAGCTAATGCCAATGGGTTTTGACTAGAGCAAAGGCTGAGGCTGTTAGATTGGTAGAAAACATAGACAAACACTGCATTGCAGAGAGATCCTGCTATGTCTCTTTTGTTTGGTTGGATTTTGTCCAGCCTCTTTGAATTCTAGGTTCCCCAAGTAAAAGCGAATTTTCTTATTTTATATCGCATGATGTTTGAGTAATGGTCCTTAGATTTTTTTTTTTTTTTTTTGTGGCAGCATCAAACTCTTAGAAGTCTTTTCTCTGAAATGTGAACTGGAAATGGGGAAATTCATCACCTCATTTAAGTGGGATTTGCCTTTTGATAGTCTCTTTAGTATCCTTTCTGCTCTTTTTTGCTTCCTGGTTCTTTATATATTCCTTTCTTCGGACAGGGAGATTCCTGTCTTTACCTTTGAATCTTTCCTTTTGCACAAATATCAAACAAGTTCATCTCAAAGATATCTAAGAAGCAAATTCTATTTTTACTTGCAAGTCTTGCATCAGTCCTGAAAGAAGTGATAGAGAAACAGAATACTACTTCTTGGAGTAACTGGCAATCCATCTCCTTCCATTTCTTATTGCGCATCTTCTAAATTAAGACTTCAGCCTTATGCCTTCAATTAATTTCTCCTTCTCCTTCCCCACAGATCAGGATCCATGTTCACTTTGTCACCAAATTCCCCACTTGCTAGAGGTTAAGCTCTTTGCCCCTGCTCAGCTTATAGGTAATGCTTCTACACAGTCAATATAAAGTATAAGTCAAACTCCAATGAGCTCACCTTTCAATTCAAATGCATTTCTCAAGTTGCTGCTGTGTATAACTTGGGCTTGATTTGTGTACAACCGCTGTCAAAAGTGCCAGCACTTCGTATAGATAAATTTTACTCAACCTCCAGGTATGGAACATAGTCTTCAAAATAAACAATATTTTCAAGCTGCAGTAACACTAAAAACCCATTCTTTATCTTATGATGAGTTGGTTCTCTCATGTTTGTAGTCATTCTTCCTCCATATGTGGACATACTTATAGCTGAGTATAGTTTTATTTTAAGACTAGCAGGTTGCAAAGTGGTTGGGCTTTTTAGACTTAAAATAGCAGTTTCGTGTGCTGCTGTCTCAAGGTCTTCACACAACTCAAGCACAGTTTGTGAGGAAATTGAACTAAGCCCAAGCTAAGTCTTCATTGTCCTGATCTGTTGTGTGAACAAAGCAAGCTTGGTTGCTATAGGTAGGTTTCTTTAATGAGACTGCTGAGTTGAGTCTGTGCCTATGTGGCAGGGTATCAGACAGGACCCTCTTCCTCTGATTCAGTATTCTGCCTTGAAAATAGGACTCTTCAAATGTCTGATCACTATGATAATGAATTTTAAGGCAATTTCTATGAATATTTTCGTAGGGCAAGAAAGGAACCAGATTTCAGAAGCCCAAATGGAGTAGCACTGGGACAAGTGACATGTGACATAGGTTATTCCTGAAAACTGAATGACATGCAGAGGATGGTGTGAGCCTAGTTCTCCTCCTATATGCCCATTGGTAATGCATATTCCTAACAA
The DNA here is from genome assembly GCA_025447955.1 of Psilopsiagon aurifrons. NCBI lineage: Eukaryota > Metazoa > Chordata > Aves > Psittaciformes > Psittacidae > Psilopsiagon > Psilopsiagon aurifrons. Next base: position 15,218 of record JAOEHY010030784.1, on the reverse strand, counting down.
GCAGGAAAGCCCAAATATTGTGGTCAGAGACAGGATGAGGTGATGTTCAGTCCTGAGTCCAGTCCCCGAGTTCAGTCCACCACCTTTATGGAAACTGAGAAATAGACATAGAATCACAGAATCAAAGAATAGTTAGGGTTGGAAAGGACCTTAAGATCAAGGTCCAACCCCTCTGCTGTGGGCAGGGGCACCTTACTCTAAACCATATCACCCATGTATTAGAGTAGGTTGGAATATATTTTCCACACGAACATCCTCTGTGCATCCTACTGTTTACTGTTCCTCAGCTTAAAAAACTGCTATGGCATCCTGTGTTGTTACATGATTCAGCACATGGCAATGTCTCCAACTTCCAAATGTACAGATGAGTTTAAGGTATGTTTTAATTTGTGTCTTTAACCTATTAAGAAGCTGTGAGAGGTCTGTTATTGTGCTAACTGACTAGTCTTTGAAATGTGAAGCCACCATAAGAGACAACTTGCAATCATTATTACCAATGTATATTTTTTTTTAAAAAAAAGGGTGATTTTTTTCACACTGAACAAGGAAATAATTTCTTTCTAAGCTGTCCTAAAACTTTTTTTTTTCCCCCCAGTTTGGGCACTGAACTGTAAAATCAATTATTCCTGTAGCTCTAGTCATACGTGAACTGAGACCCAAGCCTGAAGTCACTTTCTCTCTGTGAATGGCATTATTTAATAGAACCTGGCATTTCTAAATAGGAAGCTGTGGCCCTTGCTACTGCTTTTATTAAATAAAGAACATTTTAGAGTGACCATTTGCTCTGGGTCTGTGCATCAGACACAGAAAATAACACTGAACCAAGTGGTTTGATGCATGCAGTACGGTAGAAGTTCACTGTGTTTATAACATATAGGACCAAACACTATGAGAGAAATGGCATCTGCAAGAGAACCGGTTTTATCTAATTTATTTCTCAGCTCCAAACCAGCCCACATGCCATGGTAAAGTATCTTCAGTTGGCTCTTGTATCAGCCATGGCCATACCTTCCTGCAGGGAACACTATGAAGACAACACAAGATGGGATCTTCACTTCCCTACACACTATTTCTTCCATCTCAAGTCCCTCCAGTTCCCCCTTTTTCTCTAAGTTAGAGGATTTCCAAGCTCACTCTAGAAACAGACCAATACTCTCTCTGAGACTGCTTGTCATCCTCTTGGATCCAGCCGTTACCTCTGGGTGAATTATCTGAATCATTATCTCCAAGGCATTCGTACTGCTCGAGAGAACAAGATACTTATTCCAGTTCCACAAGTCTCTCCCTCTGCCTGCATCTGAAAAGAGTAGCTCAGATGACCTTTCTGAGCATTAGCTGTCCCAAATACAAACCACAGAAAATGGTACTTATTTAAGGTGCACTTCAGCTTTTCTATATGACTACCGCTATATAAAAGGAGAGCCTGTTAATCTTTGAGTGTTGTTAAAACTGTTGTTTTTCTTGCCATTGGTATTTCAATAATTCAAGGCTAACACAGATATAACCCCCCAATTAAAATCCTGATTCTTGCTTTAAAAGCTGGAGATTTACAGAAGTAAATTAAATTAGAAGCTGTTACCTCTAATCCCTAAAATACCACAATTCATTAGGAAAGAGAGGATCAAAACTGTATGAATCACTTTTCGGTATTTTGTAGTTAGGGTTGGGGTGGAACTTTTCTGCCCATCTCTGAATAGTCTGCATCCAGTCTTCCAGTTTAATTTTCTTCCATGTACAGTCTGTGGAAAGCAAAAAGCATTTCTATGAAATAGTATGCCATAACATCAACATTTGAAGCAGAGTGTACGAACTGTGCTTCAGAAATGCCTGTTTCAATCTCTCTATACACTATGATGTTCCAGGGTGACAAGCTGAGCTGGACATGTTTACAGTCCAAATACTAAAGATTTTCTAGGTACTAATCTCACCATTCCTATGTGAGCAAACTGGGACATGTTAGAGCTTTGATCATTGCCACCTATGTCATTAATTGCAAGCTTTTATAAAAATAAACTATTCGGATGCTTTAAAATCCTGGGAAGCACATATTTATTTATTTACTCATTCATTCATTCATGTTTTTAGTACCAAACAGTAGATAGCATTGATGGAAAGAGAAAAATTGCCTCACCAGCTGCTAACCTGTATGATTATGTGTCATAAAGCCATCTACACCCCAGCCAGGGCAGGACCTGAACATATCCTTCCCTGTTTCTATGTATACAAAAGTTGAATCAAACATTTCTGGTATTTTCGGTTGCCCTGAATACCAATTCTAATGGCAGAATGAAAAAGATCTCCTATGTGTGTAACTGTATACATAGAGGTAGGAGAGACAAAAAAGTGTTGACAGGTGTCCTTTTAAGACCTGACTGTTTTTATGCCTGCTGCCTGCAATGATGTGTAATAACAAGTCAGCTCTTCAGCTCAGGAGTCCTTGTTTGATCAGAACAACAGGAAGAGATTCGCTTTCCTTATCTGTGAGTAAGCAGCAGGGACCCTCTTTAATCAGAAAAGACAATGTACTAAGGCCCTTTTTGATGTTTTCACTGTGTTATATTGCTTAGGTCAGAATTTACACCATCTGTGTGTATGGGTATATAAATATTACATATATATTACTCACAAAGACCATATATATAAATGCATCTGTTTATCTGTATGTCTAAGCTGACCCCTTTTTTGCATTAAACAATTTTTTTCAAGCAGTTTGAAAATCAAACGCTGTTTTTTCCATAGCAAATATTCATTCAGTATTGTTGTATCACCTTTAACCAAAGGATACATCAGTGTGATTTGTGGCTGTTCCCTACACAGACCCTTAATAATAACAAGATGAAGATATGGACTAACGTGTCATTTTCATGCATACAACAGAGGAAAGCATATGACTTTTCTTGTGCCAGATGGTTTCAGTGATCGTCTTGGAAAAAGTATGCCTCCTGTCAGACACCTGCTCTAACTTTCATGAGACATCTTCCCCAGTGATTACTGCTAAAGAAATGGGGTTTTGGCTTTAATTTTCACTATCGCAAGGTACTGCCCTATAGATTAGGTGGAGGAAATGGTAGTTTTCTCCTTCTTATTTATCATCATCAGAATTATTTGAAGTTTTCTATAGAATACACTATGTGTGCTTTTACATGAGGAGCCATCATGATTGTAGACGCTTGTGATGATGCATAGGATGTAACTTGACCTCCAGACACCAGGCTCAGTTTTTGTTGTGATATGGAAAACAGACTTCAGACAAGTTCAAGAGATTTCAGAATTCAGCTTCATTTGTATTGAATAGAGATAATAAAACTGTGAAATGTTCATGATTTTTGTGCTAGAAGAATTTTTATGGAAATTTGTGTGACCTGAGATGCATTTTCATTTCACTAGAATGGTATTTCTAGATGGAAATTTTCCTCTCAAATACTTTCTTGGCCACTCTTCCTTTCTCAGACACTTGGAAATAAAAACCATACAGTTTGAGTTTTCAACAGCAACTTGCATTATTGAAACCATAAGACACTACCATTAGAGCTAGTACTTTTCGACTTATTCAAAGGATGGCTCTTTTTCAAGTCTGATGGTTCCTGGTTTTCAAGGGTCTCAAAAACTTTCTTCCTGTTAATTTTGTGAGAGTAAAAATTATCATTAAATCTGACTGCAATCTCAAATATTTCTTCTGCTGCACTATCATCCCTGGGGTTCTGACAAAGAAACTAAATTTAAGAGCCAATATAAAAGTCAAATTGTATCCTATGTTTATGAAATGCCAACCTACATTTTCTTACATAACAGATTTAGTGAAAGGCAAGGCATAAATGTTTCCATTGTCAATCTCTTTACAAATGTTGTCCTTTATTGACACTTTCATTTAGTGTAGCTAGTAGAAGCACTATAGTAGTGCTCTACTCCTCTCCAGTTGCGGGGAATGATGAGGGAAGTAACAAGAAGAGCCAGCAGATCAATACCTGCCTCTGAGCCTGGTGTCACCAGCAGAGTTTTGGGGTTTTAGATCACAGATTGGTCTACACGACACAAGGTCAGCTGGTGACAGACAGAATACACCTGTCTCAATGGGGAAAAGGATTTTTGGGCAGGAGTTAGCAGCTTCATTGAGAGAGCATTGAACCAGATTTGAAGGGGAAAGGGATAAGATCAGGCTTTCTAGAGATAGGCCCAAGGGAAGCACACCAATATTTGAGGGGCAGTGTGCAAGGTCCTTCGGTCTGCGGTCTCAGGGGAGGTAAGGGATGGAGGTCTACATGGCATCAAAGATGCAAGCGCTCTAGGTGTTAGAAACCATGGAAGTACCTGACAATGTCTGTCTCTTCTCCCAACTAACAAGTAATACAATAAAAGGAAATGCCCTCAGGTTATGCCAGAGGAGGTTTAGATTGTATAATAGGGAAAAATTCTTCCCTGAAAGGATTGTGTAGCACTGAAACAGGCTGCCACAGACACACAGCACTGACACAGGCTGTTGTGTCGTCATCCCTGGAGGAATTTAAAAGATGTTTCATTTAGTGATATGGTTTAGTTGTGGACTTAGCAGTTCTAGGTTAATGGTTGGTCATGATGGATTTTTCCAACTTCATTCAGCAATTCTATGATTTTAATGTCATAGAAAACAAAGAAAAATATAATGATTTTATTTCGCTTTTATTTTTGAGCTTTGGATAATGAACCATCATATCATATACAAGACTGATAAATCAATACAAGCAAGGCAATTTCTTCAGTTGATAGAATACACATTCAAGTGCATCCTAATCCAATATATCTGCTTATCTTACAAGTTTATTTCTAGGTTTCACTTTGTTTGATGGAAGGTACTTAATTTTCCCAATTTTTCCTAATTGTTTCTCCCATAAGCATGTTGTCTTCCCATTAGATTAGTGGATATTAGAAGAATGAGAATACATGATCTGGCTTATGTGGTTGTCGGCAATCTCTCAAGAAAGTTCCGTATTCATACGTCTGCTGCTGTCAGATGGAGAGCAGAGAGATGTACTGGTCTTCTGCCAGACCGAATCAAGGTGTGCCTGTTACATGTAGAGTGCAATCTTTCTGTTAGATAAATATTTAAAATCCCTTTTCTTTCTGGCTACCCGTTTTTACCACACCTTTACTCATTTAATGTCTTGGGGACTTTTCCCTGTCTTTCAAAGAAGGCTAAATACAGTCACCATTTAGAAAAGTCTATGGGAACACTTGCAGAGTGGCACACACACTGACAGAATGATTGAATAAGCATTGTTTGCTGAGGATACAAGGTTAAGAAGAAGCAGTATGTCACCACGGAATGGCATCCACAAGTTGGCCACTGTGGATTTCCGTAGCTTTGAATTGTCTGAAACAGCGATATAGAATTAATTTTCTATTGATGAATGAATTAATGAGGGAGAATTGGTTCGGTTTTTTTTTCCTAGCTGAATGGAAATGTAAATATTCATACATAGATACATGTAGGCATACATATAGGTATATACATTGTTTTTTTGTTTGGTTGTATTTTTTTCTCATTAGACATTCTCATTGAAAATACTTGACTCCTCAATGTTCTTTTATCCATTTGGATTTCATGTCATTTCTGCCATAGGAGCTGCTTTGGGGCATAGTTACATCATAAGCTCTTTAAGACAAAAAGAATTTCTGGCATGCAAGCAGTTTCAGAAAAAGAAATGGGGTAAGAATTTCCTCTTCTTCAGTCAGTGGCACCCCCTTGCTCAAACTTTTCACCTTCAAAACTTCGAATTGATTTTCAAGGACATATCGTATCCCCCTCAACCTGTATAGTCATGTGTGTCCCTACACTCAAAAAGGGATATTTATGGGTCGACTGTTGGTTTCTCAACAAAGTTAAAAGAGAGAGAGAAACATTGGCTGGTTGATTGATTGGTTGGGGTTTTAAGCAAACACTTAGCTAATACAAATGTTTGTGAAACAATTAACAAGCACAGGATAACTGGCTTAGTATGAGCTGTGTGACATCACTCCTGGGTCACTTCTAGGTTTGCTTTTTGTTCCTTTAATTATGAAATAGAAATAACTTTCTTTGTCATTTGTGTTCCTACACGTGAAAGAGTATTCTGCTTGTATGCTTTAGTCATATCCCTAACAACCAAAAATTGTCATCTTTTAATCCTCTTTCATTTTTCAAAAGATGATAATGAAGTGTTAACAGTAATGTGTTAACTTAAGCTAATTTCAGTTCCAACCACCAAATAACAGGGATTCTCTCATCTTAGAAAACAGTCTGCAAAATAGGGATGAAGAATCTCCTTGTCAGTGAGTTTGAAGCTGCAATAAAATTTATATATTAGGTGACCAATACAGGCATGCAGACAAATGAGCAGACACTGTGCTCTCAGAAATTGCATTTGTCTTGGGATGCTAAGATTTATTCCTCTGTTTGAAGCAGATGTCTAGATCTTTGCCAGAAGTACAAAAGGTAGGCTTGTTCTATCTGTTAATGAAGTACTTCTGGAGACTGCAAAACTTGTCTATTTAGTCTGGAATAGCTGTTTAGCATCTTAAAATTCTTGACAAGCAATTTGATTTTTAATCTGAATTGTGAAATGCTGTTTTGAGTTAATGCAAAGGATCTAATTTGCCAACTGTTAGTGCTATTGTTGAACGTTGCACACAGTTAATATAGCTTGTGAAATTACTTGAATACAAAACAAATACAAGCAACTTACTGTATATTGCAAAGCATAAAATCTAGTTCGTGCCTTCTGATATTAGGTGGATTCAGTACATTGAAAAAGGTATTCACAAATTGTTCTCTGAATTTGTATAATGAATTGGCATGAACCTTGTTTAATGTGTGTTTGCCTTCCTCAAGTAATTTTCCTTTCTCTTGTTATAAAGGAAAAATACATTTATAAAGCAATGCACTCTAATAATAGGAGAAATCTGTTGACTAAAAAAAGCATTACACAGGAAACTTATTCATTTAAAGGGCTGATCTATTTAAATGTATTCAGCAAGGATATTGCCAAGAATGTTTATTTTGTTTGGGGTTGTTGATTTTGTAGGCTATTTTACTTGGATGTGTAAATGTAGCAGTAGAACATCTTAAATCTCAGATGGACAAGGGACAAGACGGTCTGATGTTCTTAACTAGCTTTTCAGAACATGATTTAATTGAACTGAAGCCTTTACATTTCCAAAACTCTAAGTAGCTGTTTTTATCTGCCATTTTACTAGGTTTTTCCTTACATCATCCCTCCTCAGTAAACTGAGAAATGGAGAACTTAAGGCTATCTGTAAGTAATTCTTCATGATGGCCTACAAACATATCTTAAGTGATGTTTCCTATAGATATAATGTGTACACATAGGTGCTCACCTGATACTTAGGAAACGTACTTTCTTTGTTTCAACATCAAAAAGCAAGGAACGATGGAGTATGCTCCATTTACTCAGTCTCTGAGGTGAGCAGCTCTGGTGCCAAAATGATCTGCAGAAAAGAGTGTGATGCACAGGAGGTTTCCTGGAGGAAGGAAACCTCAGGGAGAACCAAGAGACCTGCCAGGAGCCAGCAGCTTTCACGACAGTGGCTGAGACCTGTTGCTAAGGCAAGCAGCTCCACTTTGCACTGACAAGTGCTGTAACTCAGCCAGAGATCAAAGTTTTCTACCCAGCAAGAGGCCAAGTCTTCTCTAAGCTCTACCCCCACTACGACTGATGCAGTACCCAGACAGAACCCCAGTGGGAACACTCTACCACATGGCACCAGGCTGCAGGGTGAGCCCTGCTGTTGTGCTGCAGCAGATCAATTCCTGGCTCTGAGCCTGGTGTAACTGGCAGAATCTGGGGGTTCTCATCATGGGTAGGTCTACATGACACCAGACCTGTGGTGACAGATGGGGTATACCTGCCTCAAATGAATAAAAAGGATCTTTGTGTAGGAGAGCATGAGCAGGGCTCATGGAAAGATATTTAAACTAGGTTTGAAGAGGGAAAGGGGTATATCAGGTTCACTAGAAGTAAGATGAACTTAAAGGTCTTTTGTAACCTAAATGATTCCATGATTCTACTTTCAGTATAATACATTCAGTTGAATGACTCACTCCTGGTTTGTGGACCACAGCAAAAGAACTTTATCTGCAGGAGATTAGAAAAGGTGCAATCTTATCATTCTCCCTATTTCCAGCTTTTCAAATCTTGCACTCATGGGACTAGTTCAGTTTCCAAAGTTGGTAAATCGTTTCCTCCTCTTGAGGTCATCAGTTGTAGGTTTTGGTAATATGCCTATATCTCTACTGGTAGCTTGCTCAACATAAAAAGGAATCTCATTGCTCAGTTCATCAGATGGGTCCTGGAAAACAATATCATTTGGTGGCTGATGGGACAACTTTAGTTTTTTTTTCATTTGGGATTTATACAGCTGCTATACTTTCAATTATTGCAGGAAAAATATTCTTAATGCAAAATACTGCAGAGACTGCAGTTATCAACATTGCTTGCAGTTGTTTGCATTGTTTTCCTGGCTGTCTCTTTTTCCATTGTGTCCTAGCTTTCTTGAACTATTTTGCCTCTGATGATGTTGGCACAATGAAATTCTCTTATGTCAGTACTGTTAGCTTCTGTGTTGCCATCCATCTTTGCTATCAGAGTACCTTTAGATGGTAAGTCTTGCAGCGAGAATTTGTCAAGCATTCATTTGCTTCCAAAATTTTCAGAAGTAGAAAAGGGCAAAAGCCAGAGATACAGTCTACTGTTACAGACGGCCTTGGAGAAGGAAATCAGTGCAGACACATTTTACAATTCTCATAGAAAAATCTGTCAATCTACAAACTAACGAGGTTAAAATAACAGTGGACCAAAAGAATTAACTTAAAAGGTGATGAGAATCCTTTCAAAAGAAACTAATGTGCACTTTTACAATGGATGTTGCAAGGCCAGGGCAGCCATCATGCTTTGTGCGAGCTGTCCGCTTCAATATGAACTTTTCTTTTGATGAGAGTTAGGTCGTAACTGGAAGTACAACAGTATCTGTCCTCCTGATTCAGGAAAATCAGAGAACTGAGCAATTTGTAGCAGTTTAACAGGTCACAACCACTGCTTTAGTGGCTGGGACTGCTAGTTTTAAAGCATTATTTTTCCTCAGAATATCATATATTGTGGTTGCTACTGAACTAGATTTTTTAGTATTGTAGTCTGAATCCGTGTTTCAGGCTATAACCTAGGAAAAAGGTGACCACATAAATAACTGCACAGAAGAAGATGCAATTAAAATAGTGAATGTGGAAGGTTTGAAATCTTCAGGCCATCTCAAAGGAAGATATTTCCTGACATTTCTCAGCTTACTGAGCAGTGACGGATAAGTTGATTTAGCTGCAGCAGTTTATAATGAAATCATCTGACAGATGCCTGCCCTGCTGGGGTCCTAGCAGATGAGGAAGCACAGACCTTATATCACATTAGCTTAAACTGTCCCCGAAGTGGGTTTAATAATCACTGTTATGTCCTGCTCTGCATCCTCCATGTGTGTGACAAGCTTCAGAAAAAACAATCTTGTGATAACAGTAATGCCTTTAAATCATTGAAGAACCAGAGATTTGGAGCTTGGCATCTTTTTTCTGTCACTCTCACTTTCCACCTTGACAAGATGATTTTTCAGATTAGGATGGATGCTCCATTTAAACAACATGGTTTCAAAGTCAGTTGCCATTTAATAGAGTTTCATCAGAATGCTTCAGCTTAATTATACAACCTCTTACTCATGAGTGGCATGGCTTGGACTGTGCCTGTTTGGTACAGCCTTGAATGGTGGCTTTGCAGTGCTGCTTCTCTCCCACAATGGTATACTCAAAGCACCTTTCATTTGTACAGATATTCTCCCCAAGGATATTGGGCAGGAGGAGGAATTTGACTTTTCTCTTGTGATTGTACTTGGTCCTGATTCAGTGAGCCTACACTGTAGAGCAGGCAGTCAGTTGTGCTGTGTTTCCTTCGTAATTAATTGGAAGAAGTGGCCACAGTTCAGTTCCTTGATTTTATATGTCCACGTACAATGAACTTGAGACTCTGCATGAAATCCTGGGCAGAAACAAAGACTTAATAAATAGTTCTATTTTAAATCTGAGCAGCACAAATTTCAAATGCAAGTAATTTACACAAGAAATGGTTTATGACAGAAGTTGAAACATTTGATTTATGGTGCTCTAATGCAATCTCGGCTTATGTTCTAAATGTAAATATGTTGTTTGAGAAATTTTTGTATTAGACATGCTATGATCTGTCCAATTACATCTCCTTCCACAAGAGATACACTAATCCAGAGACTGATTCTGGAATGCAAAGTGGTTCATATTGTTGACAAGATATGCATCTACATTTTTTCTACTAATGCACATAACAAAGCATACGACAATGCCATCAAGCTACAACCTACACAAAAGGAGATAAGAGGATAAGAGGGAAAAGGAAAGTTAATCTATCCATCTTGATAGTCCCTTCCATCCCACCTCCTATAGCAGAGAAGGTGTGTTTTGCCCAGCGCTCTTTACACTGTTGGGAGCCATTGGCTCCACCGTGGGATACATGCGAAGGACGGGGATGAACTTCTGTTTTATACTGTTTGGGCTGAGGATCTTTGCAAATGTGACAGCATTGGTGTGAGCTAATAGTTTTGGTATGGCTTGGACAAATGTATCTGTTGAATGAGATATGACTACGATTACACATCAAGATGGTTAGGTGGCTAGGAGATAGGGGGATGGTTAAAATCTCTCTTTGGTGACAAGTACTTGATTAGAAATGAAAGGCTTGACCACAACTAGAATTTTGTGGAAGCCTCTCAGATAAATGGAGACTGTGAATTTTAATCTCTGCATTTTGTTTTCTTGATGCTTTTGTTACACAGGGCAGCTTTTATGTCCCATCTGAAAACTGTATGCAGCATGCATACAAATGGCATAAAGACCTCTGTCTTCTGCTCTTGAATGCTCAAAGAGGACTTCATACGTATTACACCCTCATAATGAAGGAGATTCCCGATTTACCACAGCTGAAGTTGGGTAAGTGAACAGACACTTAAAATCACTGCATATTTTAGTGCTGCATTTTCAATACCCAATTTAATTTAATACAGCAAAATTCTGGGGCTGTTCAGAGATTTTAGAGGACTTTTATTCCCTTTTTCTGATTTGTATTTATTTTGGCACACTGTTAAAGTTGACTGCCTTCTCAGCTTATGCAAATCCTTTTATAGGATGTGGTCTGATGTGTAGAGGGTGAATTGTTGATACATTTAATGAAAGGTGAATTGTTTTAATACATTTCTCAAAATACTTGCCTTTCAGTGATTTCTGGCCTCAATTGCTTCCAGTTCTGAATTGCCATGAAATCTGGGGAAGACATAGCATATTTATTTCTCTTGAGCAAACATTTTTCAAAAACTGAGAAGAGAAATCTGAAAGGTGATATGAGTGTTTCTGAAACATACTCCCTCATTTACAATTTGCAATGTATTTCTTCCTTGCCAATTGCATAATTGCAACTTGCTCTTTAAAATGATTCAGCTATTCTTCCCAGTTCAGTTATTTAATAGATTTTTCTGGATTTGGCAGAAGCTTTTTTTTTTTTGGCTGGTCAGGCTTGTTAAGTCCAAAGTGCAAGTGCTGGCTGGCGGATTTGCAGGATGAAGCTCTGTAATTTGTGTTTAGTCATGTTTACAACGACAGCATGACTGCTTGTGTAAATGAGATGCATCCCTGACTAATTCCTGCTCTCCCACCTGTTTCTTTGAATTCAAGGAATGTGGCTCACGGTTTCACATCTGTGGGTTTCTGTCTTTGTATGTCTGTGTACAGGTTTTGAAGTAATCAGTTTATTATGTTGATGAGGTAATTATATTAGGAGAACCAATTGCATTGGCCAGTGGATTTAGAAACAGAGCAAAAAACATTCTCCAGTTCCATTGTATAGTGCTTGCATACAAGAACTAACAAGGATAATATATTATGCTTTAGAGACTTATAGGCTTGATAGCTCCTATTTTCCACTTCACGTCTTGTTCCCCAACATATATTTCCCTTCAAGGTAGCCTAAAATTTATAGGGTGGGAAGAACACACACTGTGTTATTCAATCCAGCTATGAGAGATAAAAAAATGTACCGTTTTTTATTTGCAAATTATGAGCTACAAGACAGAATCCAACATGCAACAGAACTCATGCTTCAGGCACCTTGGTTATCAGACACATGTAATGGATTATTTGTGTCTTACCTGGACAGGCTTTGAGGTTGAGAGATGGTAGAATATGCATGGTTTCTACACAACAACTCAAGAACTACCCCTGAACGTATATTGGCTTTCTAAATACAATTAGCTTGATTTTCAACTGACTGCTGGTACTGAAGCAGGCACTTAATTTGGAAAGGTACTTGTTGTAACACATGCAAATTTCCTAAATGTCTCTTGAGCAGGGTACTTCTTGCATCATTTTACTCACAGTCTGAAAATCTACTGGAGATTTGGATTTAAGGCTAATTTTTTTGAGGCCTGTTGTAAAACTTAACAAAATCAAGGGGTTTAAGAGTCACCCAATATGATGAATACGAAGCAGATTTTTATATCTTTCTCCTTGCAGTCACTGGGATGAAACAGACCCATTTAAGGCACTTAAGTATCTTTTTGGACAAGTACTACTCTCTAACTTGGTATGGCATGAACTGCACTTTGTACTTGCTCATTTTTGTCCACTGACAGGGGGAGAATGTAAATGACTCATTTGGTTTTAGACATCTATATTGGCCAGCTTAATCTTGTCATAGGTTTCTAAAGTTAGTTAAGATAAATCCAGGATTATAAATCTCTGCAGACTTTCTTAATTCTTTTTTGGTTTAGCTCCCTGAGTAACATCCTAAAAAAATAATAGCCTAGTTTAGATATTAAAAGTGGAATAACTGTTTCCCAGGTTTTACCAGCTAAGGATGGGTCCTTTCAAGGCTTTATCCATCCCAGTCTGTCCTTTTCTGTTCCTCCTTACTATTTAAGAAGAGTCGTTTGGGGATTGGCCAGTTGGTTGCTCCGCTTTGTTTCTTTACAGATACCATTAGAAAGTTCCACATTGTAAAATCAAGCTGCCAAAGTTGTAGAGTTGATTTATGTCCTCCTTTTCCTCAGAGTCTGTGGTACATTTAAAATGAAGTGTCCCTGTGCTAGATTCTCTCAGAACTGCATCAAAGCACTGCTGTTTGCTGTACGGGTGGAGAGGTGCTTCACGCTCCACAAGGCAGTACACAGATGTCCAATCTTTTACCAGTCAGACATCTGCTATCACTTACACAGTCTGGTGCAGCACAATAGGGAGAACTTTCTTGCACATCATTTGCAAAGGTGAGACTTCGCATTCAGTACTGGAGTCTTCCATAAATACAAAAAGCTAATAAACAAACTTCCAGTAAAAGAGAGGGTAGACAACGAAAAGATGAATTCTGTTGGTTTTGTCCTGGTAACAGCTTCTGCAGGTTTAGTGGTCCAGGATACATGAGCAGAAGTTGTGCCCTCACCTGCACCAGGATAAGGTGGGTTATGGAGTGCCCCCATCCAAATTTTTCTATTGAGGAAGAATGTCAAATGACCTATTTCTCACACAAAATAAATGGCAGAGCATTAACATTTCACATCTACTGTTCTTAACCCTGATCTCTTTCTTTGTATTTTTTCCCTAGAGGAGTTATCTGTGGAAGAGACATTATCTCAGCTTTGTATGGAGTTGCAGGTATTTTCTTCAACAGAATCTTTCCATACATTTTTCAGCTTCATTTTTCAAGTGCACTGAGACAGCCCAGTCATGCATCAGAGTGAGGGGAAAACGAATTTGGTTCCATTTGTTCAAGTTTGTTGAATGTTTCTCTTCTACCAACAATTTCACATAATTTGTATTACTCACAAGCTGTTTCTGTCACTTTTAAAAAGTCACCAGCTGGATTGTTTTAACATCCTTCAGTGAGTCTAGCCCTGAGATTCAGATATGCAGAGAAAAATGTATTTGGGGGTAGGTTGCAATTGCAGCTTTTATGCTGACAAGACAAAAGATACTTTGCCAGGTTGTACAGCCATATCTCTTCAAACAAAAATCCCTAAGTGTGTCAGAGGGATCATGGGATTCTAATAAAGTGATTTGGGCACAGAAGTATCAGAACTACTTTCTTAAACTTACTTCTGCTATGCCTATTTCAAATGAGGCACAGACAAGTTGTCAAGGGTGCCAGGAAGAAATGTAAATGTCAGCTGATCATTGGGGAAAATGCTTAATGATTAGAGATTTAATAGATTTGATTTACTTAGTCTATTAGCAGGAGGGACGCATAGGGAAGAATGACAAAATAACAATCCACTAACAGAGGGAAGCTGAAGCCAAAACAAACTGGACATACATTCACACTCCAGTTATGAAAGTGGGCTGATGTTTGTCAGCCCTGGGTGAAAAATGTTTGAAATGGTAAATTACTTAATTTCAAGTCATGACTTAGATACTTTTAGAAGAAATCTGATTTTATATAAATCTAATTTAGAGAAAAATAGGTTATTTGGCTCAGGTTTACTAGATTTTGGAGCTCAAATGCTATAGGTCAGACAGTACAATTTAGAGTCTCCTTTGGACTTATTTTCAATGAGTCTGGGGAGGTCCAAATTGTCTTGGCATATATCAGAAAATGCCAGCATTAATTTTACTGTGTTTTCCAACTCTTGTCCAATTCTTGCTCTTCCCAAAAGCTTAGTGACTTTTTTTCGCGTGGCAATATTAGTAAAGCCAGATTACTTTGTTTGCAAGCTGATGGGAACAGCATAGCAACAGATAGGTGAACACAACAGCTAGAACAACTGATTTTCTGGGGTGTCCCAAAGCCTTTTGTTTTCCTCTACACTGCAAAAAAGTTTTCCCTTAGCATGCTGGAATGATAGATTTCTATCCATCTATGCATAATTTGATTTCAAAGTGATTCAAAGAAGCGTAAGTGTTGAGATCTTCTACAATGTTGGTGGGACATAGTTGTGGCATTGACCATCATTGCTGTAAAAGCACTGAAGTTGTATGTACCTCTACATGGTGTAGAGAATAGTACTGGCAATGGTCCCCCAGTATTTTGCCTCTAGGTGTATGTGAAGTATTTTGAAGTATATTCTAGGTGTATGTGAGTATTTTGCCTCTAGGTGTCCCTTCCCTTCCCTCCCCTTCCCTTCCCTTCCCTTCCCTTCCC
>JAOEHY010030783.1:50298-62516 GCA_025447955.1 Psilopsiagon aurifrons | reverse complement strand
TCCCTGCCCATGGCAGGGGGGTTGGAACTAGATGATCTTAAGGTCCTTTCCAACCCTAACTATTCTATGATTCTACTAAACCAGCAGCATAGTAGAGCAGTTTGCTTCTTGGGAAATGGTAAATACATGTACCTCACCTGGGCTTCTCTTCTTTAAGAATGTCTGGGGAAAAAATTATAATACAAATCAGACCTTTAATATCTGTAAATGACCAATTTGCTTACTCACAGTCCTGACCGCTGAGAATTTTCAGTTTCCATTGCCTACTTGGTTTATGTTCTAGCTCATTGTTAGAATATTATTTGCTAACATGAAATGTGAGATACAGAAGAATGCTCCACATCTTAAAGATAATTCTAATTATTCTAGTACAAGCCACTGTTCATCACCCTTCTCTTTTAGGAACAAGTCCAAAAGACCAAAGATATGTTGAATAACGTGGCTTTGGATGAAGCCAATTTGGAAGCAAAGATTGAAAAACGGAAATTGGAACTGGAAAGAAGCCAAAAGAGGCTCCAGACTCTACAAAGTGTGCGGTAAAGATTAGGAACTGATTATCTACTGCATCAATAACAGGACTGTGCATTGTTAATGCTTAGAGCAGTGAGGAGTGAGGTCTATAATGAGGCTGGGATGATGCCCTGTGGAAGAGAGAAATTCTCTCTTCTAGAAATGGGCAGTCTGGATTGTAACTGTTAGCTTTTCTGTTACCACATATCTGAAATCAGAATTTCAGGGCTGTTAAATGTGGCCAGAGTTGGGTTCATTACACATCCCTTGTTAGGATGGGTTGCTCCTGCCGCTGCCGCTGCCTGCCATGAAATGAAGATTGTAAGATTCACGCTTTGAGTTGGTTTCTTGCCCTGAATTAAACTACAGTTTTATATATTCTCTGATTGCATAAACAGATCATGCTCTGGTTTTGACCTAATATGAAAAAAAAGAAAAACAACCAAGGAAATATTAGAAAAACAAATGGTGGAAGGAATTAGGTTGATCCATATACATGTTTTGATCAGGAATGCTTTAGGGGAAAGTGTTTTGGGTAGATGTGAAGCAGTAAGCAAACACAGTGTTCTTTGGGGTGCAACAGTTAGCTCCCACATGTAAGGACATCCGGACTTCCCAGTGTCAAGTCTAGTTACACTTTTACAGGATGATTTTGTAGCAAGTAAGCATAGTTTTTGTAGTAATTAAGTCTCCAGCAAAATAGGTGATGTTCCAGCCTGCTACAAGCTTTTTTTTTTTTTTTTGGAGTCAGGGAGCTGCAGAATAAATTAGCTTAGATTTGCCTGCTAAAAGGGCCAAAATGGTACCTTTCTGTCTGTTTGAAAGGAAATGACAGTGGGTGCACAATATCCTTTCCTTTGCTGTGTGTAATTTTTGTGGGAGAGTTTAATGAGGTTTTTTTGTCTTATGCTTTTAGTCTCTGAAGTGGTGTGGAACCTTAGAAACAAAGATCCTTTTAGAATTGGGAAAGGAAGCAGCAAACCTGGAACTGTTTCTTTCAGAATTCTGCTCATACAGGTCAATGGTTCACTGAGTAGTTTGTACTTGTTCTCTCCAGTCCTGCTTTTATGGATGAGTACGAGAAAATTGAGGAGCAACTGCAGAAACAGTACAGTATTTACCTAGAAAAATTCCGTAATCTGACCTACCTGGAGCAGCTCCTGGATGATCATCGACGGACAGAGCAAGAAATGTTTGAGGTAAGACAGCTTAGAAATGCTCAGTAAGACTGCAGGTCCTGTAGTTCTTGGCCTTATAACAGGAAGTGTTTTAATAGCCCTTTGCCAAGGCAGCGCATTACTGGTTGTAGAGCCAGCTCTGAGTGACTGGCAGGTTACTGACAAGCCAGTAAGTGTGACTGCTGTTGGACAAGACAGATTTATTTTTTGAGTTGGTGAAGTTAAACCAGTGTAGTGATGACCCTTTCCAGCCTATGACTCCCCAGCTTATTTTCAGTTGATATTTCTTGTTCATGAAGAATGTTTTCAGCATTTCTAATCTCTTTTGCTACGTACAATGTATGTTGTAAGAGTTATTAGGAGCTTATTTTTTATGGTCTGCCAACGACTGATGTATAAGGGTTTCTCAGCACAAGGGTCTTAAATTTGCTCTTCAATGAGAACAGCAAAGAGTGTCAATGAAAAGCTCAGATATGGTGGCTTCAGTGTTGTTTGGCAGAAATTTTATATACTGACTTGATGAATTGCATCAGTTCAGTCACATTCTCTATTTTGTATCCTGCTGGATAATCCACATGTGTATCTCCTCCTGCTCCATGTCCACCTTTTATCTAGCTTCTTGTAGCTTCATCTTGTTTGGCTTTTTATCCATCTCACAGTAATTACCCAGTGAATCTTCTGTTCTTCACTGAAACCTATTTCAGTGAATGATCTCCCCTTGGACCTTCATACCAGTGGGTGTGCTACACCTGGAGTTAACCAGTGCATTCTCTTTCTGACCATCCTATCTTTCATATGCGGATCAGGTTTTATTCTGTTAACACAACTTACCCTTGTTCCTGGCAGAAATGTGGGAGAACTGTGCATAATGTTTCTTCTCTCTGGCTATGACTACATGTTTTGCTTTTGTCATGTCAGCATGTGTCTACTGATGTGTAAACAGTAGTTTGACTTTAAAATGACAGATGGGAGATGAGCTCTTAGGCAGAAGTTCTTCCCTGTGAGGGTGCTGAGGCGCTGGCACAGGGTGCCCAGAGAAGCTGTGGCTGCTCCATCCCTGGCAGTGTTCAAGGCCAGGTTGGATGGGGCTTGAAGCAACCTGGCCTAGTGGAAGGTGTCCCTGCCCATGGCAGTGGGTTGGAACTGGAAGAGTTTTGCGGTTCCTTCCAACCCAAACCAGTCTGGGATCCTATGGCCCAAGTTTTTTAGTCTTCTCCTTTAAAGTATTCATCTGTTTTTTAAAAGATAATGTGGGCATTCAACAACTTGTGACCCAATTTCCCCTTAACCTCCCATTTTCTAAGCACTCTGTAGGCATTATTTCACATATTTCTAATCAGCTTGGTATTTTCAGGTGTCTTGTTTTATAATGTTCTAGTTCTTCCCCATATCTATGGCCAAAGTCCTCAATTAAATCATAATCTTGAAATGAAGCCTGAAATCTGTTTTTTCCCTTCTGTTCAGATGCCTTTGAGACTTAATACCAAAAGTAAAAATATTTTGAACTGAGCTACTTGAAACTGTTTATAAATTCATTTATAACTGTTTATAAAGTGAGTAAAATGTCCGCCTCTTCAGGGGATTTTTGTTAAAAGATAGTAAAACAAAGAAAAAGCCTTTGCCTCTCAGGGCTGTGCCTGTGGTTAGAATGCAGACAGCTCTTTTTTTCTCCTTCTTTCTGTAAGATGCATGGAAATCTACCCATATGGTTTGGCTTTTCATCTGCTAGGATAAGCAGGTAACAGTGCTTCAGCAACATGCAGAATTAAAGAGTATAAATGCTCGTGACAAAGATATGTGTTTTTTTCTGCACACTTCTAGCACTTGTCATATGCAGTAGTATTAGCAAGCATCAGAACTGGAAACTTCTCTAAGATGTGTTTTATGCTAAAAGCATAAAGAGCGTAAAGCCCTATATCTGTTAAATATGTATAGCTTTAACAAGCATGAAGTTTGCCTGTCAAGTCTAGTTCTAGAGCTTGAACTTAACCCTGAAAGGACCCTGAGATCATTTCTTTTCACTTCCTGTTTGTTAGTCCATTAGATCTTTTCATTAGGGAATGTTTTGGAAAACCAAAAATAAAAACGGGAAGGGGGAGGTATGTTTTTTTTAAAACTGGAGAGAACAGCATGGGGATCAAGAACAGAAACCTGGCACATTTAGAGTATTTAAAGGATGAGACTGACCATCTCTTTGTGGGCAGCAGTCACCCAAGTAACTGTTCTGTTGTAGAAGCTGTTGCTTTGAAAGAAGAGGAGGTTTTGCATGTGTCTCTTGCAGCCAGATTTTCAGGAGTACTGGAGTCCAAGCTCTTATTTGAAGTCACTCTGTGAGATGTCAGTGCTCAAAATCAGGCTCCAGGACTTGGTAACTGAAAAGGGGATGAAGAATCTGGGTCTCAACCAAGAGAGTTGTTGGTGCACTCTGATTTCCCAACCAGTGGAATTTTACTTTTTATTTTATTGGCACACTGTTTAATCTATTTCAGATGAGTCTCTTGCCCACCTGGAACACCAGGGTGTTAATCTTCTTCTGTCAGTCTTGATCTGCTTTGCAGGTGATACTTCATCACCTTTGACTACTTGTTGGTGAAGCAAAACTGTGGGTTGTTTATTACATGCTTGAAAAAAATAGAGGTTTGCTCCAAATGAAGCTGCATATTGTCCTAAAGTTATCATCTGGTGTCATTTTCAGAATCAACAGAGGAAGAAAAGAGGATAATTACATTTAATCCATTTTAATAGACAGATTGTCAAAAAACACTGAAAATTATGTTGATTTTTTCCAACCCTGATTTGTCTTTTGTTCCACCAAACAAATCTTAATTATCTTTTGTAGTAGAAGTGAGAGTCAGCTCTTCTATCGTTGCTCTGTGTTTTGTTAAATAGCTTGCCAGAAAAAATCACTAGCAGTGTAATTGGATTAATCCAGCACTCTGTGTGCTGTGCAGTACTGAGGGCTGGTTCCTGGACCACTTCCCTTCACTAGATGCATTTTTTAGGAGGAATTTTTGTTCTGATTGAGAGACTTGCTGAATAACAAGACTAATCTCTAGTGCACTTGGACTCCAAGCTGTTTTGGTACCCTGCTGACGTGGCACAGCTAATGATTTGGGCCAGAGTGTGCTTCCTAATGAGAAAAGTGATTTAAAGATTGTACCCAAGGACACAGTTGTAATTAAGTGCCATTGAGCAGCTGAAGCACTCCAGTGCTGCAGTGGTGGTTGGTTGTGTGGATTGGTTTGCTTTGTTCTTTCATGTACTAGGTGAACTGGAGAGGAGAGGTGTATAGCTCCTGTTATTTTCCTGAGCTTCCTGTTCCCTCTGCCTCCCAGTGTCCAGAATAATATGGAGCTGGGGTTGAAAAGCAATTGGCAAGAGTCTCCTGCCAGGCACTAGATGGAGAAATCTGTCTTTGCAACCCAAAGAGAGATTTCTCTCTTTGGAACTGTAAGGAACTTAAAGGCTAGGTGCTGAGTCTGACCCAAATGAATTGCCAGAACCGCACAGTTAATAGTTGATGAAATTACCACCTGCAGATCTCCTGCCTGAGTGATGTGGAAGTGCTTTGAAATGTGTGAAAAATATGGAATTATTTGTCCCTTATCAACTCTCATCTGTGGAGATGTCTGAAGTCCTCCCATGACTCCTCCTTTGAGTGAGTTTCTCACACTTATTGATCAACTCTCTTGCACTACTTGTTACTGGACCCGAGGAGTTTAAATAAGAGTCTTTGATCTTTGCAATTCCCTTTTTTTACTTTCAGCTGCCTCTTTTATTCTGTTTCTGTTCTCTGGTGCTGCTCATGGAATTAATCCATCTTCTTACCTTTCTGTGCAGAAGCAGAGATTTATCTGCTATGTCTCCTCAAAGATTTGCTCTTATTTCTCTACTTTGTAGAAAGATTCAGCATGCTTCATTAAATTTTATTCTGGTTTTAAGATTAAATTGTTTCTGATGTTTAGACATGAAAGCTATTAGAACTTTTGAAACTAGCTTTTGTAATGCCAGAATAATGTGGCAATATCCTTCAGCATTTGCCTTTTCTCTAGACAGAATATGCTTATTCTTTCTTGTGCTTCTCAGAGGACTTCCCTAAAGTACTTTCTTCTTCAGCCACTTTCTCCTAAGGTATTTTATGACTGCTTTTGTGCTAGTGCTGTGAAATCTCAACTAAGGAATACCATGAAGTGATGGACATACAGAAGAGGATGTTCAAAGCCACTCTGTCATTATCTTTAGTTTGGCATTGCCTAAACTGTCATTCATCATTATGATACTACTACCAGTAAGCAGTCCATCACAGTTAAGCAAGGAAAAGCCAGCTAAACGGTCTGTATTGTGACTTTCCCTTTGCAATCAGCCCTCCCCAAGTAAAATTCCCTCTTTATTAAACTAATGGGGTTTTTAGTCAGAGCTCTGTACCTGAAACAGATGTCCTATTCTGTATATACCCATAAGAGGGATACCTGGGTTCTGCTGCGCTGAGATACTTATTGGCTCTACTGCTTTTCATGTCTTTTTGTACTGAGCTATTCCATTTGAAATATTAAATCTGGATGTTCCCATTATGATGTGTGGTTACTGACATAGGCAGGCAAAAGGTTAATGTGAAAAGTGGTTGGTTTCAGTCTTTAATTTCCTCGCTAATGTACATTTGAATTATGATTGCTCGGTAACATTTTTATGGGTACCAGGAGAGCACTCCTGGTCCAACGTTGCTGAATTATATTGAATATCAGATGTAAAAGTAAGCACAGGCATCTTAATTGTTTATTGCTTCTTTTTTGGTATTTAGTGCAGTGTTACAGGCATGACAGCATTGGTGCACCGAGGCACACAAATCTCATAATGGAAAAATGTGGGAAAAATAGAAGAGGAGGAAGGGAATGCACAAGGGGGAAGTAGGAGCAATGGAGCATAGGAGGAATGGCTGGCCTGAGAAAGGGTGGGCACATAAAAGGAGATGATGGAGGTAGGGAGCATAGGAGGAATGGCTGGCCTGAGAAAGGGTGGGCACATAAAAGGAGATGATGGAGGTAGGGAGCATAGGAGGAATGGCTGGCCTGAGAAAGGGTGGGCACATAAAAGGAGATGATGGAGGTAGGGGAAAGGTGGGAGGGCATGTGAAGAGTGTGTTGAAAACATGGAAGTGTTGCTGTGTGTATTCACTCCACAAAAGTAAAAATCTGCCAATACCATGTCAACTAGACTGACTCTGAGGTACCTCTATATGCCCTGAAGCGGTTGTGTGTGTACCTGCTCCTGGTGCTTTAGTGATACTGTCTCCCCTTAAAAGCTAGAGGAAAAGTTTTTGGGAAATGAAATCACCTGAGATGAGCTCAACTGATCTCAATCAGATTAGTCAACTCAGTGTTCAAAGATCCAGGATTTGTCAGGATTATCTTGACATCTGAGGTGCCAGATGAGTGAACAAATTTCTATGGGATACCAAATTTGGGGTCATTTGACACAAGATTTATGTTTTTTTTAAACTATAACCATCACTTGTGGGCTTTTCTGAGCAATGGAAATGTTCCTCTTCTGCTTCATGAGCCCATAAACTCCTGAGCAGAAGAGGTGAAGAGGTCCCTTGTGCATCATGGATTGGTGCTATGCTTGGATGTGAGCCCCCTGTGCAGGCTACTCAGTCTAGTTCTTTCTTGCTGCTGTTGTAAAACTGTGCTAATTCTGGTATATATGAAATGCTCTGTGGTTGGGGAAGGAACAGAGTATCTGCTAAGTGTTGCAGTGTGCTAAGTCAGGGTGACTTTCTCCATCGTGCCAGCAATTGCTTCTGTGAAGTATGAGATGTAGTAGCTCTTGCTGACAGTGTGGCTTGGAAATCTGTGAGTGCTTTTCACAAACAGAAATCATATGCTATCTGATCAGGTGAAACCTGATGTTGTTGTAGATCATTGCTTAACCATACCTGGTTACCTACTAATTTTGTATTGAAGATTGGTAGCCTGATACATGTGAACAGTCCTAGAAACAGTGCTTGCAATCCCCTTTCCAATGAGAGGTGTCTGCATTATTAGTCACCTTTACTTTCTTCTTCTCTAACCCACCACTAAACTTTATTTTAGATATCTAAAATTAAGTTTATCCCAGTCTCTTAAGAGTAGGTAGAGCACTGTCCTGGAGAGCAGGAACAAGGAATGCAAATGTTTTCAAGCTATAGAAATAATAAACAGGTTTCCAGTTCCTGTGCTAGGGCTCTAACAAGGCTTCACAGAGATGCTTCCCTGTTGCTGCCTCTTAATTTGGGACTTGACTTGTGGGAAATAAGAAATAAACTGAAGTGTGCATCAGCCACAAGATTCTTTGCTGTAAGAATCCTGAGCTGTATTGGAGCTAATTGATCTAAAGATGGAAGGCAACAGATTCCGTTTTCAATTCCTGGAACCACCAAGTTCACAAAGAACAACTACTCTTCAATGTAATAGACACTCTCCTTGGAAAGAGTGATTAATCCTGACTCCCCTTTGAACACTGAAGGGTTTGTACTACCTGTGACAGAGGGAGAGGATAATTCTGATGTTAGATTCTAGCAGTGATGTGACAGTGACTGCTTTCTGGTGGTGAACAGACACAGCTGTGACTACTAACTTCCAATCAGCAGTAATTTGGGTGATAATTTCTTCAGACCCTGCAAACTGACCTCAGGTTTGCATTAAGGAATTGTACGTTAGTTCCAATAAATCACACAACCAACCAATATAATTTGTATGCTGGGTACAATAAAATATAATACATAAAAGGAATGCACAATGAGCTGTTATTGAGTCATTATAATTCATACCTTCCACAAAAGTGAATAGGAAAAATGGAGAGGAGTTGTTTTGGTAAAGTTGCATTATATCTTTGATTTGCAGGATAAAGTCTATCCTCTGTCATGTTATTTTAGGCAGTAGTGCATTCCAGAGCGTTAGTGCTGGCTTGAAGGTTCTTGTGTGAAAGCATTTTAACTGAAAAATTCGGGGCAGAAAATGTTAGTGTGGATCTTTTTTCTTCTTTTTGTTTTCCTAGCTCTGTATAGATTTCTCTCACGTAGTGCTGGCAGATTATTTAAAGGCCTGTGATCTCAACTTGTTGCTTGTATCTCGTGTTGCGGTCTCTGCCACTGTCTTACCAATCCTTTTGTCTTTTGACTTCTCATGATCATCTTGGGCTATGCCCTGTCATAGACAGTCATATAAATCCCCAGTGGGGTGCTTAGTGCTGTATTTCCTCTGATGTTCTGTCCCATGGCTCTGACCTGTCGTTCCAGGATGGTTCAGGATTATCTCTTCTTGGAGCTTTCGACTTCAAGCTTTATTGAATCTGAATCATGCTGAATCTGAAAGGAAACCTTAACCTAGTGTACACATGCTATATGTAGCTGCAGGCAGGATCTCTGTACTGCTTTAACCATTTATACTGGTACTAGTTCAGGGGTATCATGACGCTGCAAAATTTCTCACTCTCAAAGTGGCCCAATTTAGGTGAATAATGAAGGCAGCTCTCATCAGAGCCCCAGCAAAGTGTGCTCTAGGAGCAGTGTTGGAAAAGCAGCTCAGCACAAGCATTTGGTACACATCATCTGGTTTTTATGCAGGATTGTTGGTATTTCTGAGCCTCTTTCCCGTTATTGTTCAATGAATGGAGATAGTCATAGAGTGATAGACTCATGGAATGGTTTGTGTTGGGAGGAACCTTAAAGCTCATCCAGTTCAAACCCCTGCCAAGGGCAGGGACACCTTCCACTAGACCTGGCTGCTCCAAGCCCTGTACAACCTGGCTTTGAGCACTTGAGGGAGAAGTTACATCAGTCCAGAAAGAAGTGATCCATGCTGTGCAAAGGCTACAGGTAGGTGTGAGGGAGAACTAGGTGGCCTAGGAAGTGGTGAAAATAGGGTTCATATTTTCTGGCAAGAAGGGATCCTAATCATTTGAGCTTCAGAGAGAGAGAAGGGGGAGAGAAGGTCATGGAGTAGAGGAAGATTTGAAGACTAAAGCTCATTAGAGCTACAGTTGACTCCAGACTGGCAGAACTCATAGTGAAGGGATAAGGTTGTGCTGAGCTGGACTGATATCCTTTATGGGGGGTTTCATGTAGCTTATGTCAAATTCCTTGAATTGCCATGTATCCAAATACAGAGCCCCAGGCAAGTATGGTACAACAATGGAGAGCAGTATCTGAGATGGAAAGTTTTAGGTTGGTTATTTTTTTTAAAATAGAAATCCAGTCAACATAGCTAAGCTTTAAATCTACTTTCTTGGTCACAGACCCACAGATTAATCTGTTCAAAACAAAGTCAGCTATGGCATCAGACCACACTGCTCACGATTTTAGTCCAGTCCTGAAAGTCTCCAAACGCATGGCCCACACAGCCTCTTCAGGCAAGCTTTTTACTCTTTGATCGCCATAGTGAAAGCTTGTAATGTGTAGGCACACAAAGCGGAGCAATCTGTGGAGAAAGCTTTTGTATTGCATCAGAAATTGCTCATGAAACATGCCACTGGTGACTTACTTACTTGATGAGGATAAACAGGGAGAGCTGTAGAGAAGAAGCACAGAGAGTTCATATAAAGCATGAATATGGCACCCTGGTCAGGAAACCCATTTCGTAGTGCAGGAACAAACAATTACCAAAAGTGGAATTTGTCCCCCAGAGCTAATTTGCTCTTTGTTTATTCCCTTCCTTTTGAGTTCCCAAAGGGAAAGCATTCTCATCTGAGTGAGACTTTCATGTGCAGTCTGCTCGTTCAAGAGGAACAGTCACTGATCTACCTCAAGCCTTAGGATGCTACCTCTTAACTTCAGTTTGTCAAGTGTGCTCTTCATTTCCAACTCCAATTCTTCTGTTTTGGGAGAGGTGGGTAGTGCAAAATATGTGAGCTGGAGGTACTGCAGTCCGGACTTGCTAAGTATGGATGGAATCATTAGGAAGAAGTTATGCGAGACATCTAAAACCAATTTCATTTTCAAATAGTTGCTGTGGATTGTATTTTTATATTACTTGAAGAGCGTTTTCTGAATATGCTTCACATGTCTGGCTTCACTGTAGCCTGAGTCTGGTATCAGTAAGAGCTGCTATGTTAGAACAGCGTCACCCAAGCCCTAAACTGCATCTTTTCCTATCTCTGCCTTCTGCACTCTAATGGTTCCAGGCAAAGGCTCAGCTGAGCACCCTGTTCCTTGCTGTTCTTTCCCAGATCCCTAATAGCATTTTACCTTCCTAGACTTTTTCCCAAAACAAAGATGTCATAAGGACCCATGCTAGATTTTTTTGACTATGCTAGCTTTCCTTTAGGATACATTACAAAATGTTTTAGCTGTTTTCTGTATTTTCACAATAGTATGAATGAATTTCAGTTAATTAACATGTATTCCCTCAAAAAGATAAACCTTTCAAGAAACTTTTGGGATGTTTTTGTGACTTTTTTGATGAAACTGCACTTCAGGTGTGATCTAACACTGGAGTTGGTGTGTCAGAGTTTTCTGGGGGAAGATGCTACATTCTGTGGTGCTTGTGTGCGGTGAGCTCCTTTACATGAATGCTGCTTGGTCTCCTACTTCTGAGCCTACTCAGTTGGATTTGGTGTTCCACCTGGATAATTGCTATTCTGTCAACCTGACTCATACTGCCCTATCTATTGAAGTACTTTTACTATATCTATTACAGGACCCTTAGTGAACAATTCTGCCACAAACAGCAGCAAAATTCAAGGTTAGCAGGGTTTAACATAGGAAAAGAATAACCTGGAAAGGCAGAGTTGTGTTGGAAAGTAATGTAAGATGTGCTATTTTTTGAAATAATTGAATTCTTTTGAGAATAGATACATCATTGACAGGTAATGGCTAGCAGGGACACAAGAGCAGTGTCAAGATAAAAAAAGCCTTTCAGTGAAGAAGGAGAATTTATCAAATTAATACTTTTAAACACTGATGCTATAGCAGAAATGAATCCCCAGCTGCTTCCACTGGTGACACTGGTGGTGCCAGCATAATGGTAATGGTGGATTTCTGGTGAGTGTCAATTAAGTGTATAAAATACTCTCAGGTATGCTTTAAATGTGTTTCAACAGAAGTGACTGCTGTAAAACATCTGTTAATGTGAGAGGGGATGACTGTTTCAGCACATGAAAGCAAGGGAGAAGGGAGAAGATGGGAATAATGAGAACAAGGAGGAGGCAGATGATCTTATAATAGGGGATGATGGTTTTAAATTCATTTCATGTATGCTCATCCACTGGAAGGATGACCTGTAAAAAAGTCTAAATGGCCAGTGGTGATGGCTTTCAGAAGTTCCTCAAGCCAAAACAGCAGAGATGCATGAATGTCTGTAAAATGAAGTATTGATTTGTATGAACCTTCCTGAGGAATCTGGAGAATCTGCTGGAGCAAATTCACCCAAGGCTATGTCCAACCTGGCCTTGAGCACCACCAGTGATGGAGCATTCACAGCTTCCCTGGGCAACCCATTCCAGTGCCTCACCACCCTCACAGTAAACAATTTCTTCCTCATATCCAATCTAAACTTC